>JAGKTI010011376.1:0-26529 GCA_018397915.1 Birgus latro | reverse complement strand
CTGTGCTTTGGAGTGATGAGTCAACATTTACTGTCACTGGTACCCCTTCATCACGAGTGTACCGCAAACCAGGCAGTGACCCCCTGGATCCTAAGTACACTTCCAAGTTTGTTAAATACCCAGCCTTACTCATGGCTTGGGGCTGCTTTACATATTATGGTGTTGGTAGGTTGGTAATTCTACCTGCAAATGAAAAAGCGAACCAGAACAATTATTTGGAGCTCTTATGTGATGTTTTAAGTGACTCTTTTGATAAAACCAAGGCAAGAGTATTTATGCAAGATTCTGCCCCTGCACATGTTGCAAAGTCAGTGAAACAGTGGATAACAGACTGTGAGGTTCCCTTTATTCGAGATTGGCCCGGAAACAGCCCAGATATCAATCCCATTAAAAAATTTATGGGCGCACATGAAGCGGCAGCTGCGTAGTATGGGCACATCATCTTTGCCTAAACTTGAGGCTGCAGCTGTGGAGCAGTTTTAGTCCGTCTGTTCTGCAAAACTACGCCATCAGTCTCCCCAGACGCCTTAAGAAGATAATAGAGGTGAAGGAGAATGCCAGTAAATACTAAATTCAAAGGTGAGTGTTAATTTATTTGTTTCTCCTTGCTAACCACAAGAATGTTTTCTTTTTTTAAGAGGGCGTCAACACCTTCCGCGCCTACTGTATATATATATATACAGTAAGACCTCACTATAACGGGCTAATTGGGGCCCAAGCCATTCCGAAAAATGCGAAATTCCGATAAAAGTGACATCGGGACTTACCCCTGCTAATCCGGACTTTTTCCGATATATCAGACATTAGTCCGGATTGCATCAGTGGTTTTCACCACCATTGCAGTATTGTACTGTGTTATACCCTCACTACGTTAATCAAATGGTATAGTTATATTGTACTGTGCACAGAAAAACATGTCTTTTACTTGTCTTATTGTGGTGAACATAGCTGAAGTGGTCAGGCAGTCCGGACTGCTTCTGGCTTTATTGGACTTTTTCTGATATATAGGAGTTTAGTCCGGTAGCTCCTCGAGTCTGATAAAAGCGAATTCCGATGTACTGAAGTCCGTTATATCGAGGTCATACTGTATATATATATATATATATACAGTATTTATATATACTGTATATATACTGTATATTATTGTTATTCAAAATAATATTATGAAAAATAATACTGCTGTATACATATACAGTCAACCTTGCATAAGCCGAACTTTTAGAAGCCGGAATCTTCAGTTAGCCGATCTCAGACCGAGACCACGTATGAAAGTAGGCCGAAATGCGAAAGTAGGGGAGAAATGGGGCCAGGCGGACACGTGGCGCCAGTCTGCTGCTTGCCTTTGGAGACGGTAGTTGCGCCATTCTTACTGTTATTTAGTGCTGAGCAGTGCTCTCCTGTTGCCTTCTGTCTTGCCATGGAAGGTTCATAGCTTAAAAGAAGTGATACTGGCACCTCTAGTCGTAAAGGAATGAAGCTAAAAAAAAAAAAAAAAAAAAAAAGTGCGCGTGTGACAGTGTAGTGATCATGATTAAAGTTCAGTACTATTATTACTGAAAGTGTTACATTGCAGTCTATTACAGTGATTACATTTAAGTTTAGTTCTTAATATAGAATGAAATAAATACTGGGTACTGTTTAGAATTTACGTTAAAGTGTGAACACACCCACCTCCACCAACTCCGTCTCCAAAACAAAACAAACTGCCAAACTTCGAAGAATCTACTGCCTCTAGCGAAAGGTGTTACACTGCAGTCTATTACAGTGATTACATTTAAGTTTAGTTCTTAATGTAGAGTGAAATAAATACTGGGTACTGTTTAGAATTTATGTTTAAGTATGAAGTCAGCCACCTCCACCACCTCTGTCTCCAAAACAAAACAAACTGCCAAAGAATCTACTGCCTCTAATGAAAGGTGTTACACTACAGTCTGTTATAGTGATTACATTTAAGTTTAGTTCTTAATATAGAGTGAAATAAATACTGGGTACTTTTTAGAATTTTCGTTCAAGTGCGAGTTAAACCACCTCCGTCTCCAAAACAAAACAAACTGCCGACGATCTACTGCCTTTGACGAAAGGCAAATTATGTGCACTGAATTCTTTCTTTTTTGTCTTTCTTTATTAATTTATTCACTGTATATGCTCCTTTACTTTAGTGTTAAGAAGACAAGTAATAAGTATTTTTATTGCAATTTGGGGGGGGTGAAAATCCATCTCCAACACACATTACCGACAGTCTGTACTGCCTCTGTGAATGATTTTCTACCAATTAGCCACTTCAGTACTGTGACGTCTATTTCTACTTTATTTACGCTTCCTCCAGCCGATTTTATGGCACTCAGGACTGGACTCACATACTGAAGGGGCTAACGAAGGCTGTACCAACCCCGTGCACTTCCACAGATCCAACCTACACTGACTAAAATTGTCTGTTGGCAGCAAGAACAAAATGAAAATACACCCAGCACTGATGGGGTTAAATGTATATTAAATGTACTATATTGTTTTTTGTCATAACTAATTTATTTATATATGCTTCTTTAATTTAGTGTTGAAAGGACAAGTAATAGGTATTGCCTTAGCAATTTTGGGGGGTGAAAATTCGGTAATTTAGCAATTTTGGGGGTGAAAATTCGGTAAGCCGGAAAAATCGGTAATTCGAACCAGGGTAGAACCCTATATAGTTCGGCTTATGAAGGGTTTACTGTATACTGTATATATATATTATTGTTATTCAAAGTAATATTATGAAAAGGAATACTGCTGTATAGCATTTACCGTAGTTTTGGCCTACCAACCATACACCAAATACAAGTGGAACACTATCAGATGCAGTGAATATAATACTTGCATCAAGCAGTGATGAAAATGATGAGCCACCAGATACAATTTCAATGGAAGAAGTAAAGAAGTATCGCAAACAAAAGAGAATTTAAGGAACAAATGAAGATTCTCTGAAATGGTGGAGTGAAAACAGAAGAGAATACCCTGATTTAGTGAAAGTGGTATGCACATATTATCCCTGTTGTCCCCCAAGCAGTGTCCCAAGTGAACAGCTATTCAGTGGTGCTGGATTAATCTAGTGGTTCTGGGAGGGGATTTAAATGGTCATGTGGGTGAAGCAGCTCAAGGTTATGAAGGAGTCCATGGAGGATGTGCGTATGGTGTGAGGAATGCGGAAGGGGAAAGAATACTCGAGTTTGGGGAGGCTATGGACATGATTGTGTGCAACACACATTTTAGGAAAAGAATCAGCCGGTTGATTACGTATGAGTCCGGGGGAATTAGTAATCAGATAGATTATTTTCTGGTCAGGAGAATTGATAGGAGATTAGTGAGGGATGTTAAAGTTATAGGAAGCGAGGAGTGTGTGCAGCAGCGCAAACTGTTGATTTGTGACATGGTGCTTAAGGATCGAGTGATGAGAAGGAGGACATATGTACCTAGGAGGAAAACATGGAAGCTGGGAAACCAATCAGTAAGGGATGCCTTTTATAGTGAGATGAGGAGATTGGTGGCTGAACAGGAAGCCGTAGATAGAGGCGTTAATGAGCAGTATAGAGCCCTTAAGAACAACCTCTTGAGAGTTACTGATACAATATGCAGTTGGACAAGAGGCCCACCAAGACATAAAGTAACTTGGTGGTGGGATGAGGGTGTAGAAGCTGCAGTTAAGGAGAAAAGAAGGCTTTTCCGGGAATGGAAGAATGGTGGTAACAGGGAGGAGTACTTGGCTGCCAAGCGCAGGGCTAGAAGAGAGGTATACAGGGCGAAGTCTGAGTCACAGAGACTTTTACTTGATAATCCAAATCATGGAGAAAGGAAAAATATGATTTTTAGGGTGGCAAATCAGGTGAAGAGGGATAATTGGGACATTGTAGGTGAGCAGTGTGTGAAGAATGATGATGGAAGGGTGGTGGTGAGCAGTGAGGATATTAAAGATGCATGGAGAGAGCATTATAGCCGGTTGTTGAATGAGGAGTTTGATCGGGATAGAGAAGGTTTGGAGCCCGCTGATCCAGTGTTTGGCCCTTGGCCTTTGATTGACGCTGCTACTGTGAGTGAGGCAATAGGCAGGATGCGGGTGGGGAAGGCGGCAGGTGTGTCTGGGTTGACTGCCGAAATGTTGAAGGCCTCAGGAGATACTGGGGTGAGGTTAGTCACTGACCTGATAAATATGATTATATATGAGTGTGTTGTCCCAGATGATTTGCTGAGGAATGTAATTGTAAATGTGTACAAGGGAAAGGGTGATGGCCTGGAAAGGGGAAATTACAGAGGTATAACGCTTTTAGATCAGATAATGAAAGTAATGGAGAGAGTTCTAGAAGGTATGATTAGAGAAAGAGTGAATATAGATGAGATGCCGTTTGGGTTCATGCCAGGCAAGGGGACCACTGATGCCTTATTCATTGTTTGACAGCTTCGGGAAAAATATATTGAAATAAAAGGGAATTGTATTTTGTTTTTGTTGATTTGGAAAAGGCCTTTGACAGAGTCCCTAGAAAGGTGGTGAAGTTGGCAATGAGAAAGCTAGTGTTGGAAGAGTGGCTGGTTTGGGTTGTGATGGCCATGTACATGGGTGCTCACACCTAGGTAAGAGTGAATGGAGCTTTGAGTGATGAGTTTTCCGTGAATGTTGGTGTGCATCAGGGGTCAGTTTTGAGTCCCTCGTTGTTTATCATGGTGCTTGAAGCCCTCTCACGTGACTTCAGAGATGGACTCCCATGGGAGATGTTGTATGCTGATGATTTGGTGTTGATTGTGGAGAATGAAAAGGAGGCGGAGGAAATATTTAAGAAGTGGAGAGATGGTATGGGGCACAAGGGCTTGAGGGTGAATGCAGATAAAACAAAAGTGATGATATCTAGGGTTGGTGGCGGTACAATCAGAAAAGAGGGAGAGTGGCCATGTGCAGTTTGCCACAAGGGTGTGGGAAGCAATTCCATCTTGTGTAGTGTTTGTGATAAGTGGGTGCACAAGAGATGTAGTGGTATTAGAGGTAGACTGCGAGATGATGCTGATTTCATGTGTGCGGTGTGCCAGGGAGAGCAGGTGGAGATTGTTAGGTGTGAGAGGGTTGAACTTGCAGGTGAGTCTCTTGAGTGTGTGGAGGAGTTTCGTTATTTGGGAGACATGTTATGTGCCAGAGGTGGGGCTGGAGTTAGCTCGGTTGCTAGGGTGAGAAGTGGTTGGAAGAAGTTCAGGGAGCTGTTGCCTCTCCTGACATTGAGAGGACTCTCCTTACGTGCTAAGGGGTCGTTGTATGCAGCATGTGTTAGGAGTGTGATGGTGTTTGGTAGTGAGACCTGGACAGTAAAGGAAGAGGATATTCGCAGGTTTAAACGTACAGAAATGACAATGATTAGGTGGATGTGCAGTGCGTCCCTGAGTGCAAGGCCTGGGGGGGCTGGGTTTACGATGGAAGAGTTGGGAGGTAGGATGGGACTGGAATGTATTGGTGTTGTGATGAGGAGATGTAGGCTGAGGTGGTTTGGACATGTGGAGAGGATGGGGGATGATAATTGGGTACAGAGGGTGAGAGGTGTTAATATTAGGGGAGGGGTTGGAAGGGGTAGACCGAGAAAGACATAGGACGAGGTCATTAAGTATGACTTAAGGGTTAAGGGACTGAACAGGGAGGCTGCCAGGGATCGAGCAGCGTGGAGAGCCGCCATTAGGTGACCAAGGCCGACGTATGCAAGCATGTTGGAGCCTTCAAGAATGAAGCGAAGAACTCAAGAGTATTCACGCAGATAAAGCAGAGAAACCTTTGTTTTTGAAGAGTAATTTGCCTTGGTTGAAATTCAAATATTGAACTAATGTGCAATGTGAGTATTCTAATAAACTATACATAATACATATACTAACTTCAGTTTACGTTTGCACTTATCTAAATTTAACGTAACTTTACCACTTTCCAAAGGGTGGTGGTTGGGGAGTTGTTGGTGGGATGCATGACGACTTAGGTGCACGTCCCGCATCCTGGTAACACAAGTTTGACTTATGTGGCTGAAAGTTGTCGTTAACAATTTAAAATGCATAATCTTAAATGATTTAAAAATAATCCACATCCACATCCGCGAGGATATAGTCATCAGACATCCGCACCTGCATCTGCAAAAAAATATTTTTGAATATCCGCATACGCATCCACATCTGCAATTTTATAAAGTTTATATCCTCATCTGCATCGGCATCCGCATCTGCACATCCGCATTTTTAGACTTCCGATACACCTCTTAACACACATGAGTGGAAAAGCGAGCGGTTAACAGACTGTGCGAAATTCTATGGATTTCAGAACTGTTCAATCATTCCCACTATTGCTGATCAATGTCACGAATTACGATACTAATATCACGATCTAGGAAATTCGTAACACTATACACTACTGTATGTACAGTACCTCCTAATTTTGGCACTGCTTTTAGGTCAGTCTGTTATATTTAGATATCAAAACACACATAGGAATATCCAAAGTAATGCTAAATGCTAAGAAAACCATGAAAAAAAAAGTGAAAAAACAAAAAAATCCCCTACCTATACACCACTGTATGTACAGTATCCCTCCTAATTTTGCCCTGTTTTCAGGTCAGTTTGCCATATTTTAACATCAAAACACTCATAGGAATATCTAAAGTAATGCTAAACACCAAGAAAGCCAAGAAAAAAGCATTGAAAACCAAGAAGCACCTATCCACTATTGTATGTACAGTACCCTTCCTAATTTTGGCACTGTTTTCCAGTCATTCTGCCATATTGAGACATCAAAACACACATTGGATTATCCATATTAATGCTAAACATAAAGAAAACAATGTATAAACAACAAAAATCCACAAAAAAACTGAAGACGGTTTGAAAATTAGCTATCTATGATGAGTGATGGCTCCCAGGGCTCAAAAATAATTTCATGGCCAAGTATGCTACCTCAAATTAGTTATATTGGTATAAATCAGTGGTGGGCAGCGCAAACGAAAAAGGACCTTGTTTAAGCGCAATGTGCAATCCACAGTTCACTACCTTGCACAAGCGCAAGTGCGCAATCTGACTAATATTTAGCTTGCGCAGTGTTGCGGAGCACATGCGCAAACCATTTGCATACATTTGTGGAAATTACTGTAAAATATTGAGGTATTTAACTAAATTGGCACACTTACTTTTATTTATTAGTATGTATCTGTAATTTGCGCAAGTGCGCAATCTAATATTTAGTTTGCGCAGTGTTGCAAAATGCTAGCGCAAACCATTTGCATGTATTTTTGGGAATTACCGTAAAATATTGAGATATTTAAATAAATTAGCATACTTACTTGTATTAATTATTATTCTGTCTATCTATTGCCAGATACCTTAATCCCGTAAGGAGTGGCCACTGGCCACAAACAACAAATCGCCTCCATGTCACCATGTCCCCCGCCATTTCACTGCCCTTCTCCCAGCTCACACCCCCCTCTCTCATATATCTCTCCACTCCATCCCTTCATCTCATCCTTGATCTCCCCCTCCCTCTCACTCACTCTCCTCATTAGTCTCTCACTCTTCATCCTTTCCATATGGCCAAGCCACCTTAATGTGTTTCTCCTAACGCTTCCTATCACATCCACACCACAACGATCCTTCACTTCATTTATCAGTCTGTCTCTCCATGTTACTCAACATACTCCTCTCAAATCTCATTTATTTTCACTCTCCCGGTCATTTGAATTTCACACTTTGCATCTGGCTGCCAAGACTGGGCAGTACAGCCGGTACTCCTGGTACTGAGGGGATCCATTACTGATAAATTAAATTGAAATTATTTACTGCGAAATAAAATGACTCACTTCACACACACTCACTAAATGACTAAGGTGGTAGGACCGGAGCAAGGCATTGTTAACTCGTGGAAGTTCATGACAGGAGTGAGCAGAGCGGAGCATGGGACAGGGACAAATGCTGTGATGTTGCCAGTTTTACTTTTATCTTCATTTACTCAAGACGTTTTATGTAATAATTTATATAGATATACAATAGCATATGCAATTCCTTACAAAAATTATTTAAACATATTACAGTATTTAAATCAAATATCCAGAGCCTTTTAAATTATTAGGGTGTGGATATTTGGCTTAAATAATGTTTTCATTATTTTTGTAAGGAATTGCATATGCTACTCTTAATAAGTAGTGCATTTTTAATTTATTATTTTTTATTAATAATAATAATTAAAAATTTCAAAATACATTATTTCTGTTGAAGCAGTTTAAGAAATGCTACTACCCTCCACCTCCCCCCAACAGTCCAGGTCTCGCGACCCGCCCGAGCCTCCCCCATCCTTTGTCCACCCATGCGGACAGCTCCCAAGACCACGTGTCCTGTGGCAGGACAGATGTGCAAGGCAGGTGCGCAAGTGCAAATTCATTTGTGCAAGCACAACTAAATTTGCACTTGTGCATCTGCCTTTTCATGTGCAAAAGCGCAATACAGTAAGACCTCACTATAACGGACTAATTGGGGCCCAAGCCAGTCCGAAAATGCAAAATTCCGATAAAAGCGACATCTGGACTTACCCCTGCTAATCCGGACTTTTTCCGATATGTCAGACATTAGTCCGGATTGCATCAGTGGTTTTCACCATCATTGCAGTATTGTACTGTGTTATACCTTCACTGCATTAATCAAATGGCATAATAATACTGTACTGTGCACTGAAAAACATGTCTTTTACTTGTCTTATTGTGGTGAACATAGCTGAAGTGGTCAGGCAGTCCGGACTGCTTTCTGGCTTTATCGGACTTTTTTCGATATACAGTAATCCCTCCATTATCCGACATAATAGCGCCAAAGGCATGTCCGGATATTGGTTTTGTCTGGATATTAGTCCTGAAGCTCCAGCACTGGTTTTTCATGACCCTAACCTAACCTAACCTAAATCAGAAAACTACCTTCCTACCTCCCTACTGGACATGTATAGCACTTATTTAGGTCCCTTTTCACATAAATAATGCACATATAGCATGAATTTATTGAATTTTAATCAAAAAATGATGATATAGAGATGAGTGAGTCATAGGTGCTCAGAACTTGCCAGCATAGTATAAGTAAGTATCTGACATGGAAATCATCTTTTCTCACATTTTATGCACTAAATTATTGGATACAAAGCATCAAATACAGTAAATGATGTAAATTGCTACCAGAAAAATGGTTAGGTTAGGTTAGGTTAGGTTATGACCGGACATGAAATTCACTGCTTCCACCTTTTTCCTAGCTGGTGCACTTAAGAACCATGCATGAAAGAATTAAATTAAAAGCAGGAAATTATGATTAACACAATGTTAGGTTAGGTTAGGTTAGGACCGGACATGAAATTAACTGCTTCCACCTTTTTTTTAGCTGTTTTACTTAAGAACCATGCATGGGAAAATTAAATTGCAAGCAGGAAATTATGATTAACATTTAGGGTAATTTTTTAACACATGTACAGCATGATGAAAACAGGTTAGGCATGAAAATCTTTATGGTTACCATAGGTTAGGTTAGGACCAGACATGAAATTCACTGCTTCCACCTTTTTTCTAGCTGTTTTACTTAAGAACCATGCATGGGAAAATTAAATTGCAAGCAGGAAATTATGATTAACATTTAGGGTAATTTCTTAACACATTAACAGCATGATGAAAACAGGTTAGGCATGAAAATCTTTATGGTAACCATAGGTTAGGTTAGGTTAGGACCAGACATGAAATTCAGTGCTTCCACCTTTTTTCTATCTGTTTTACTTAAGAACCATGTGTGGAAAAATTAAATTGCAAGCAGGAAATTATGATTAACATTTTTGGTAATCTTTTAACACAATTACAGCATGATGAAAACAGGTTAGGCCTGAAAATCTTTATGGTAACCATAGGTTAGGTTAGGATAAGTTAGGTTAGGTTAAGTTATGACTGAATTTGAAATTCACTGGCTTCCACCTTTTTCCTAGCTAGTGCACTTAAGAACCATGCATGAAAAAATTAAATTGCAAGCCGGAAATTATGATTAACATTTTTGGTAATTTTTTAACACATTTACAGCATGATGAAAACAGGTTAGGCATGAAGTTAGGGTACTTACGAACAAGAAGCTGCCGTCCTGATGTAATAACCCACTCTATCATCTCAGACTCTGACAGGAAGACCTTGCACCTGACACACCTTTCCAATTGAGAATCACCAGCACTTATCACCAACACTTTCCACAATGTTTTTTTTTTTAATTCTGGAATCACATCACTTCACTGCACTGTACATAACAGTAAATTCCATCATCACACACATGATGAAGAAGGTGAAGAGCAGTATAAAGCACTGTAGGAGGTAGGGTATCACCACAAAAGCAATCACTTCAGCCGCCATTGTCGGAGGTGTTCACGAGGCAGTAGCTGAGTGGGTAATGGCGACCGACAGACAGGTGCCACGAGCGTAAACATAGCCGATCGGTGTGGGCGGGAAATTCAAACTGACTCGGTCCCAAAAAATCGAATTTTTTCCCATTTTTTTCGAATTTTTTGGCATTTTGGGGGTTGGGCAGCCCACAATATCCGAATAGTGAGTATGTCCGAGTATTGGACGTCCGAATAATGGAGGGATTACTGTATAGGAGTTTAGCCCACTAGCTCCTCGAGTCCGATAAAAGCGAATTCCGGTCTATTGAAGTCCGTTATATCGAGGTTTTACTGTATTGCACGTGGTCTCGTGCGGTGCGCAATGTGTAAATGATATTCACCAGAGCGCATGGGTGCGCAATTGCACTTTGTGTAAGTCCTTGCGCACCTGCCCAGCACTAGTATAAATGGTATACTACCATCTTCTCTGTTTTTGTACTATAGGATAAGGTAATAATAGTACATAAAACTGATAGATAAAAGTAAAGAAATGCAGTGAGAATAAACTGTTCAGGAGTAAAACTTACCTTCATATATCTTCCCACCATCCTAGTGCAAAGTTTTGCCAGCACCTTCCAGGAGTTAAGCATTTCTCATGGATTTTGCGTAATTTCAATACAACCAATAGTAGTAAAATAAATCGCAAAAAAATGTAAAAAGTCATGAGTCAGTGTTATCACCATGGAGGAGGGTAGGGACTGAGGGGATTCTTCTAGTAGGTGACACTGCCCACATTTGAGGAGAGCAGTGCTGCCAGACTGGCTGGGGATCAGGAACAGCATAGACTTCTGTCTCAACAGGCGCGAGTTTCACTGAG
Source organism: Birgus latro (assembly GCA_018397915.1). Lineage (NCBI taxonomy): Eukaryota > Metazoa > Arthropoda > Malacostraca > Decapoda > Coenobitidae > Birgus > Birgus latro. The sequence continues at coordinate 15,298 of JAGKTI010011376.1, read as the reverse complement.
AAGGGACAAGGAGAGGTATGTCAGGGAAGTTCTTAAGGAGGTGCAAGGCCGTTTTCATGCATGACCTTCAACTCGCCTACCGAGCCCTGAAGAAGCTCCACTCCAGACCCACCTGTCAGGCTAACTCTGTTCGGACAGCAGATGGATGACTCGCGTCGGGGACAAGAGAGTATAGAGCTCGTTGGGCTGAGTACTTTAAGCAGCTGTATATGGTTCAACCTTCCAGTGGAGAGCTTCCATCAGCTGGTGTACAACCACTGCCTGCTGTCCCACCAGTTGATAAAGCCATGCCTTCTCTAGATGAAATCAGGAAGGCAGTGGCTAGGTTGAAAAGTGGTAGAGCAGCTGGTGTTTGTGACATCCCAGCAGAACTGATCAAAGCTAGGGTCAGGGGGTTACATGCAGTCATAGAAGCCGTTTGGCAGAATGGTATCATTCCTCCTGACTGGACAAAGGGTTTTATTACCCCTATCTGGAAAGGAGAAGGTGACCAGCATGACTGTAGTGACTACCATTACAGTGCTCACTGTGCCAGCAGAGTTCTAGCTCACATTCTTCTGATACGTATCTGGGACCATTTGCTAAAGTTTTATAGGCCTGAGCAATGTAGATTTACACCTAAGAAGTCTACTGTTGACCATATCCCAGCTCTTCGAGTTTTTGTGGAATGCCATCTTGAGTTTTGACAAGGTCTGCATGTAGCCTATGAGGACCCCAAGAAGGCATTTGACTCAGTAAATCGGGAGGTACTGTAGGAAAACCTGCGACTCCATGGGATCCCCACAGGGATAATCCGGCTGATCGGTGGCTTGTACTCAAACACTGAAAGTGCTGCCAAGTCTGTGTCAGTGGGGGGGGGGGACATCTTACTTCTTCCCAGTAAGTTCAGTAAGTTCTGGTGTTAGAAAGGGATGTGTCCTTACTCCCGCACTTTTCAACACATGTATGGATCGGGTACTGGACCGGGCTGTGAGTCGAAGTCACTGTGGGTATTGGCATTTTCAGGGTTACCAACCTTGACATTGATGATGATGCAGTTTTCTTAGCGGAGTCACCACAGACACTGCTGAGTGCCCTTGAGGAATTTCACAAGAATGTGAAGCCACTGGGATTAAAGGTCTCCTGGGCCAAGACCAAGGTCCAGGCATTTGGTGGCTTGTTGGATGAATCAGTTCAGTCTGTCCCAGCACGTGGTGAGGATATAGAAGTCTTGGAAAGATTCACTTATCGTTTGGTCCATAACAGTGGTAGATCAGACAGTGAGATCTCTCGGTATAGGTGTGGCCTACGAGGTTATGGATTCACTGAGTTCGGGTATTTGGCACTGTCGTTGTTTGCGTAGATGGATGAAAGTTCACATCTTCAGTGTGCTGGTGCTCCCTGTCTTATGTGATGGTGCTCCCTGTCTTATGTGCTGGTGCTCCCTGTCTTCTTGTATGGCTATGAGACATGGACACCAAACAGTAATTTGAAGCTGTGAATTGACTCCTTTGGTACTAAGTGTCTTCGCAGGATCATGGGATATCACTGGTACAACCAGGTACACATTGAGCAACTACACCATGAGACTGAATCAAGGCCTATTACCCACATAATTCATCAACGCCAACTCCAGTTATATGGGCACGGGGCCTGCTTTCTTGAGGCTGATCCTTCTCACGGGGTGATCTCTGAATGAGTGAACCAGTTTGGAGGAGGCTGAGGGGAAGGCCACGTAACTTATGGCTGGAGCAGGTCGATCACTCCTGTCGGGAGGTCATTGCTTGGAGGGTTGCTCAGAGGGACCTGCGTGGGTGGAGTCAGAGGGTGAGTGAGGTTTGGCCCTTCTGGATTGATTGATTGATTGTAGTAAGTACTATACAGTAGATCTAATTAGTATATAGCTCATTAACACAAACATCACTTTTCAGCTCTAATAATGTGATAGTTGTAGTGCAATTGTATGATTAATAAGCAGACGATAGGAATAAGCATAGCACAAAGATCGCTGTCAATCATGTAACTTTTGTTATCTCTTATGTTTCAGACATGCACAAAGATCAACAGTCATGTGTCAGTGGTTATTTCCTATGTTTCAGGCATGTATCAGTGCCAACCGTGTGCTGGTGCAAGATGGAATATATAGTAAATTTGTGGAAGCAGTAAAAGCAGCAGTGGGGACTCAGCTGGTAGTGGGTGATGGACTGGAGAAGGGTGTCAATCAAGGCCCACTCATCAATGACAGCCAGCTGAAAAGAGTAAGATATACATATAATTATTAGAATTTTGTATAATGTCTGACTGAGTGTCTTGTCCATTTACTGGGCACTCTTTTGATACAGTAATCATCTTCATCATCATTATCATCTAATCCAGCATTGCCCCATGAGAAGTGTAGGAGCCTGGGGCTAGGCAAGTTTTTCATGACATTTAACCCTTTGAGATTCCAATGATGATTTTGATAGTCATTTCAAATCCAACCTCAGAGATTCAATGACACTTTTAATCATCATTTTAAGAAACTTTTGTCAAATATTCACCATAAATCATGTTTATGCATCGTAACAAAGAGACTTGAGCTTGACGTCACGGAATGGTTGCTCTATGCGTGCCAGGTACTGCACAGCTGGTCTGACTCATGGCTTTGTTTCTTTATCACTTTATTCTTAGTCGATATTTTTCTGCAGCAAGGTATAAAATTTTTGGTTTTTGCCTAACTTCAACTCGTCGCTTTGACTTTTTATTTTTTTTATTTTCGTTTTTGGAACATACTATGATAAAGTACAACTATTCAGTTCAAAATAACACCACAATCAGCATCCTATCATAAAAAGTGTATTTGCACTGACTGATCAAAGAAAAAGATTGCGAACCAAATATCCTTCCAAGACTGAAAGAAAATTATGCATCTCTTTCCTTTTGCTTTACTGCGCAACAAAATGCTAAAATTTCCATAATATATATATCATTGTAAAGGTAATTTATTGTAGTTTTGCATGGTTTAAACCAGATTTACATATCTTTATTAGTTTTTTTTTTGCCGAATTTTTTTCTATGGGAAGGTATAAAATTTTTGGTTTTCACCTAAATTCAACTCGTCATTTTGACATTTTATTTTCTTTTTTCTCCATTTTTGAACATACTGTGACAAAGTACAACTATTCAGCTTTAAAATGACAGCAGAACCAACATTCTAGCATGAAAAGTGTATATATACACAGAGAGATCAGAGAAAAATATCATGCTGTGAAGATGTGGGTCAGCTTGAGAGTGGCTGACTCTAGCACAGACATAAATGTGCCTGGCCCAGAAACCTCATTGGGTTAAGATGAGAGTGACCAGCCTCACTGATCCCTGAGTGGCATTACATGAGCAATAAACCCCAACCACCCCTTGGCTGTAAACCTACACAGGCTTACTCCAGCTGGAGCACCTTAATTACCCCCACTAAACCACTAGGTGCCATAATTTGGTTATATGGTTACCACCCGGCATAGTAAATGGTTTCCTGGTATACAGTAAACCATTTGGCTTGTCACTCAGTGGAAGGAGGAGGAAAGAATGAAGGAAAGAAAGACAGAAGAGGAAGGAAGGAAAGGAAGACAGAAGAGGGAGGAAGGAAAGAAGAGAGGAAAAGGCAGTCATCCGAGAGCAGCACTGCATCGAGTGAGTGGATGGTGAGCACCTGCACGTACCACAGTGTAATATTTTATTTTTTTCATGTACTGTATATAAATGTACTCGGTTTTAACCATGATTACCCATCCCTGCCCTGGAGGGGCCTGGAGACAGGTATTGTTTTCACTTGGTTTGTCTGTTTGTCTGTCTGTCTGTCTGTCTGTTAACAACTTTACATGAAAATTATGTATTCAATTTTGACTAGAATTACAGGGATGATGGGCTATGACCTGATCACCTGATTAAATTTTGGGCCAAATTGGTCCAAGGCCAATGCTGTAGACCCAAAAAATGGGTTAAAAAAATATCTATCTATCTATTGCCAGACGCCTCAATCCCACACGGGGTGGCCACAAACAAATCACCTCCATGTCACTTTGTCCCTCGCCATTTCACTACCATGCTCCCAACTCACACCCTCCTCTCTCATATACCTCTCCACTCCATCCCTCCACCTCATCCTCGGCCTCCCCCTCCCTCTCGCCCCCTCCACTTCACTCATATATACTCTCCTCGTCAGTCTTTCACTCTCCATCCTCTCCACATGCCCAAACCACCTTAACGTGTTTCTCCTAACGCTTCCCATCACGTCCACAACCACACCACAACGCTTAGTCTGTCTCTCCATGTGACTCCACATGCTCCTCTCAAATAACTCATTTCCACTGCTCTCACTCTTGACTTCTGTCCTTCCAACAGGGTCCAAGCTTCACTTCTATATGTTAGAGTTGGTATCACAATACTGTCATGTAACAACTTTTTCACTTCCATGCTAACCTCCCTGTTTCTTATCACTGCTCTCAACGAACCAGCAACCTTCCTTCCCTGCTGCACCCTTTCGAGCACTTCACCCTTCAGACTTCCATCCTTACTCATCACACTGCCCAAGTACTTAAATTCACTCACATTCTCCATATCCTCCCCATCCAATCTCACTGTACATTCACTGGCTTCACTTCTCTTGAAAACCATCACTTTACTCTTCCCTACATTCACCTTTAGATTCCGTTTCTTACACACTCTCCCAAACTCATCTACCAAGCCTTGCGGCTCCCCTTCGTCTTTCGCTCAACAACACAGGATCATCTGCAAACAACAGTACAGGGAGTTTCCAAACACTGGCCTCTCTTACTAGGGCCGCTCCAACATCCACTGCACAACCTTGTATCTCTTTTATAACCCCATCCATGTACAGATTGAACAACCATGGAGACATGACACATCCTTGTTTCAATCCAACCTTCAAATGGAAAGATTCACTCAGTTTGCCATCCACATGCACTGCAGCCTTAACACCCTGGAAACTGTGAGGCAGCATCATCTATGGTCTGCAAAGGAAACACATTACCATTAGACAGTAGGTATATGTTCTGTGTTGTATGGGTGTAAACTGTGAGGCAGCAGCATCTATGATCTGCAAAGGAAACACATTACCATACTCTTCACTGCCTTCAACAACTTCCCATCCACTCCATATATTCTTAATACCTTCCACAATCCTTGTCTATCCACCCTGTCATATACTTTCTCCAGATCCATGAAGGCTGCATACAACTTCTTGCCCTTCTCTAGAAACTTTTCCACTTAAGATCTAAGAATGAATATCTGGTCTACACAACCTCTTCCCTTCCTAAAACCTCCTTGTTCTTCTCCAACTAATTCCTCTGTAATTTCCCTAACTCTGTCAATAAGTATCCTACCATATACTTTTCCTATTACACTGGGAAGGCAAATGCCCCTATGATTACCACACACTGCTTTTTCCCCTTTTCCTTTGTACAGAGGAATAATTATACCTGACTTCCAATCCTCCGGGACTCTACCCTCCTCCCAAGCCAATCTGCACACCTTCCACATTCATTCTATTACTATGTCTCCCCCATGCTTCAGCATTTCGCCACACACTCCATCAATTCCTGGGGCTTTCCCAATTTTAACTTTCTTCATTGCTTCCACCACTTCCATCCTACTGATTTCTTCCTATCTTCTCACAACCCTCCTTCTCCCCACCATTCCCCAGCCACATATACTTGCATTACTTTCATTCTCTATGTTCAACAGTTCATTAAAGTGTTTTCTCCATCTGTTTACTTTTTCTCCCTTCTCCACTAGTAATCTACCATTTTTATCTTTCACACCCCCACTGACTTTGTTGGCACCCTGTCTAGCTCTCTTTACCTCCTTCCAGAACATTTTCTTACATTCCCTCCACTTTGCACTCAAATTCCTTCCAAATTCCTCATCCACTCTCTTCTTACTCTCTCTTACTAATCTTTTCACCTCTCGTCCGTCTCTCAGCTTCTTCGACGCCCCTATTCCTCATCCACTCATTATATGCTTTCTTCTTTTGTGCCATAGCCTCTCTCACCTCTTCAGTCCACCATGCTGTTCCCTGAACCCCCTTTCGTCTTCTCTTCACCCCACACACCACCTCACATGCTGCACAGATTTCTTCTGTGAATATCTTGCACACACCTTCCACGTCCCCCATCTGCTCCAATCTATATTTACTCAGTCGCTCCTCCACTTCCCTTTTATATTCAGCCTTTATTCCATCCTCTTGTAACTTTTCTACTCTCCTTGTAATAAATACTTCCTCCTGTCCTTCCCTTCTTCTCTTCCTCCATCTTGTTTGGATTCTGATTCTGGCCACCACCAAGTGGTGGTCAGAAAGTCCACTCCCCCAACCTCTATATACTCTTGCATCCATCCATTACACATCTTCTCATCCTTTCATCCACACACACATAGTCAGTCATTGCCTTCCGTTCATTCATTCCACCGTCCACTCTTCTCACCACTCGCCATATATACCTATAGATCGTTTTGTGCCTGAAGAGGGTATTAACTACCACCTACCCCCTCCCAGCACAAATGTCCACTAAAGCACTGCCATTCTCATCCATCTCTGCAGGCACACCCCACTCACCAACCACTCCATCCACCTTCTCATTCCCTACTTTTCCATTCATATCTCCAGTCAGAAACACTCTCTCATTCCTTTCAAACCTTTCCAAGCAGGCTTCCACATTTGTCCAGAACTCTTCTCTCACTCTACATACACGATCTTGCGTTGGCGCATACATGCACACAATTGCCCACATTTGTAGCCCAACTTTCACTCTTACCCACACAATCCTTGACCCAGCTGATCCATACTCTCTTACATTCTCCTTCCATCTGTTGCTCACAGCAATACACACTCCCTCTTTCGCCCTCTCATTCTCACCCACTCCCTCGCATATCCATCCATACTCCCATTCTCTCACACTCTCTCCTCGCCATTTAGTTTCAGTTATTCCACATATATCCACTTTCGCACTCTCAAGCACCTGTACAATCTCTCTCTCTTTCACCTCATCATTCATACCCCTAACATTCCATGTTGCAATCTTTACCACGTCCTTTGTTCGGTCCTTTTTCGTCAACTTTTGGTCAGTCGTGGTCTGAGGCTTCTTGTTCATATTTTTAGTTAGTTGTTTTTACAGGGTGGGGCACTAACCCACCGCCAACCCTTTTAGTTGCCTGTTACTACAAGCAGCGATACTGGGGGAGAATTCTTGAAAAATCCCCTACCCGCACGGGTTAAAAAGTAAAAAGAAAAAAAAATCATTTTTTTTGCCATAACTCCTTTCAAATTCATCATATCGACATGAAACCAAAACCTAAAGGTGCAGCTTACAAATCTACATCCTATAACATGCCTCATTACATCAGGGGGGTCACCCCCCCCTCCCAGGTTTTCCAAATTTGGTATGTGACATCTTGGACTAGATATCCAGTTGGGTTTATATATCAGCATATGAGTGAGATTTTGCACCATCATAAAAGCAGTAGGAGCAGGTGAAAGGGGGAAGAGGAAGGAAATTAGGCATCAGCAATGGAATGGTAAGAACACACTTAGGCCTGACTGCAAAAATGAAGCTTGAGCCGGAGTTGAAGCCTGAGTCGGTCTTACGTTGGACATGGGATGTGCCTACCAAAAACTGTTACGCAGAAATGAGGCTTGAGCCTCCCGCAGGTGGAGGTGATGCTCTCAAGTCAAAGCTTCCTCTGACTGAGCTAGAATCGGATGTGAGCGTTGAGAATCTGTTATTTAATAATTATGTAGGGTAGATTTACTTAACGCTGAATAATATATCAGCAAGCCCCAGGAAAACAATAAGCAGTGGCTGTGAGATCATTGGCAACAAATATTTAAATATTATTCAAAATGTTTAGCCCTCTGTGTAGGCTGCGTTTTGTTTCATTTTTGTTTTTTATTTTCGAAGGCTCCAAAATGCTTGCATGCATCAGCCTTGGTCACCTAAGGGCAGCTTTCCATGCTGCTTACTCTCTGGCAGCTTCCCTATTCAGTCCCTTAACCCTGAGGTTACACTCAATGACCTCGTCCCAAGTTTTTTTTCGGTCTGCCTCTCATTACCGTACCCCCAACATTAACACTTCTCACTTTCTGCACCCAGTTATCATCCCCCATCCTCTCCACATGCCCAAACCATCTCAATCTTCCTCTCTTCATCACAACACCAATACACTCCAGTCCCATCCTACCTCTCAGCTCTTCCATCGTAAACCTAGTCCCCCCAGGCCTTGCATTCAAGGATGCACTGCACATCCACCTAATCATTGCCATTTTTGTGTGTTTGAGCCGAATATCCTACTTCTTTACTGCCCAGGACTCACTACCATACAGCATTATGCCCATAACACATGCCACATACAAAGATCCATAAGCACGGAGGGAGAGTCATCTCAATGTCAGGAGAGGCAGCAGCTCCCTGAACTTCTTCCAGCCACTCCTCACTCTAGCCACAGAGCTAGCTCCTGCCCCACCTCCAGCACATAATTTGTCTCCCAAATAACAAAACTCTTCCACACTCTCAAGAGACTCACCAGCAAGTTCGATCATTTCATGCCTGGCAATATCCACATGCATTCCCCGACACACTGCACACATGAAATCAGCATTATCTCTCAGTCTACCTCTAGTACCACTACACCTTCAATGCATCTACTTATCACAAACACTGCACAAGATGGAATTACTTCCCACATCCTTGTGATGGATTGCACATGGCCACTCTCTCTCTTCTTTGATAGTACTACCCCAACCCTAGATACCATCACAGTTTTATCTGCATTTACTCTTAAGCCTCTGTTGGATATGTTTATGTGAAGCTACAGAATGTGGTGAATGTTTTTGGCATATCAGATAGAGCCAGGATTCCAGGGGCTTGAATGGTGAGCGAATGGAAGCATGTCCCATTGGCTTGGGCAAATTTGGGCTGTCTGGACATTGCTACTCCTCACTAGAGTACCTACATACAGAGAGTAGCGACATAGGGGCTAACGGACGCTCAGCTGATGGACACCATGTTCCTGCCAAAATCACGCGCGCAACTTGGCTGAGACTCCCACTGCCCGCGTTAGTTCATGGACTATTTTTGTTGTGGGCGGGCGTGATGCCAGGCTGTTCTGCTTATGGGTGCAGCAATTGACCGGAGAAAGGGTTTAAAGTGTTCACATTTCCATCTAATCCAGAAAGATGGAAATTATGGAGGAATAAAGTAAATTGTCTGGGGTGGAAGCCAACTTCCAGATCAGTCTTATGTGAGGGGAATGTTTTCATGCAGTTTGCTGGAAGGTTGTTCATCTTTGCTGTAGAAATATAATAACTGTTAATATAACAGGGAAATACTGAAGGAGATCAGAGCATCAGGACGGGTTAATCATCGAGAATGAATTTGTTTGATGATTCACAAATCAGTCATGGTATTTTCATACTGTGTCCATAATAGTTGTTTATTGTTATTCATGTGCAGTTTTGCTTATGTATTATTATACTTCATGTTCTTCTGTGTGTTGTGTATTATGACCGTGGAAAAAAGTATTATTCATGAAATAATAGTGCCATCTTAATACCTAGGTACCTACTAGTGATGGAATGAATTTCAATTTTCCATATCTGCAAATGCGAATGCGATTTTTTAGTTGTAAAATTTGGGAATGCAAATGCGAATTGCAAATATATAAATCCTTATTCTATCCTTCAAGAATGGTAATTCTTTTTTTATCACCATTTTGTCTCGTTTTGTTTCATTTTTGAAGGCTCCAACATGCTTGCATGCGTCGGCCTTGATCACCTAATGGCGGCTCTCCATGCTGCTCGATCTTTGGCAGCCTCCTCGTTCAATCCCTTAACCCTGAGGTCACTCTTAATGACCTCGTCCCATGTCTTTCTCGGTCTACCCCTCCCAACCCCTCCTCCAATATTAACACTTCTCACCCTCTGCACCCAACTATCATCCCCCATCCTCTCCACATGTCCGAACCACCTTAGCTTACCTGTCCTCATCACAACACCAATACACTCCAGTCCCATCCTACCTCTCAACTCTTCCATCGTAAACCCAGCCCCCCCCCCCAGGCCTTACACGCAGGGATGCACTGCACATCCACCTAATCATTGTCATTTCTGTACGTTTAAGCCTGCAAACATCCTCTTCCTTTACTGCCCAGGTCTCACTACCATACAGCATCGCACTCCTAACACATGCTGCATACAAAGACCCCTTAGCACATAAGGAGAGTCCTCTCAATGTCAGGAGAGGCAACAGCTCCCTGAACTTCTTCCATACACTTCTCACCCTAGCAACCGAGCTAGCTTCAGCCCCACCTCCGGCACATAACATGTCTCCCAAATAACAAAACTCTTCCACACACTCAAGAGACTCACCAGCAAGCTCAGTCCTTTCATGCCTAACAATCTCCACCAGCTCTCCCCGACACGCCACACACATAAAATCAGCATTGTGTCACAGTCTACCTCTAATACCACTACATCTCTTGTGCACCCACTTATCACAAACACTGCACAAGATGGAATTACTTTCCACACCTTTGTGGCAAAGTGCACATGGCCACTCTTCTTCTCCTCAGATTGTACCGCCACCAACCCTAGATATCATCACTTTTGTTTTATCTGCATTTACCCTTAATCCCTTGTGCCCCATACCATCTCTCCATTTCTTAAATCTTTCCTCCGCCTCCTTTTCATTCGCTGCAATCAACACCAAATCATCAGCATACAGCATCTCCCACGGGAGTTCATCTCTGAAGTCACGTGAGAGGGCTCCAAGTACCATGATAAACAACAAGGGACTCAAAACTGACCCCCTGATGCACACCAACATTTATGGAAAACTCATCACTCAAAACTCCATTCACTCTTACCTGGGTGCAAGCACCCACGTACATGGCCATGACCACCCTAACCAGCCACTCTTCCAACCCAAGCTTTCTCATTGCCCACTTCACCACCTCTCAAGGAACTCTGTAAAAGGCCTTTTCCAAATCAACAAAAACAAAATACAATTCCCTTTTCTTGCCAATATATTTTTCCTGAAGCTGTCAAACAATGAATATTGCATCAGTGGTCCCCCTGCCTGGCATAAACCCAAACTGCATCTCATCAGTATTCACTCTTTCTCTAATTATACCTTCTAGAACTCTCTCCATTACTTTCATTATCTGATCCAAGAGCTTTATACCTCTAATTTCCCCTTTCCAGAGCATCACCCTTCCCTTTGTACACATTTACAATTGCAACCTCTTGAGAGTTACCGAATCAATATGCGGTTGGACAAGAGGCCCACCAAGACATAAAGTAACTTGGTGGTGGGATGAGGGTGTAGAAGCCCCCCTCTATGAAATTAATTACTGGTCGTTAATGACGATGTGAATGTGGTCCTCAGTGTTAATATGTAATTTCTTTAATATCATAAATGAGCTGTGTGAATTAATTTTCAATACAGTATATTGTAAGAGTTCAGTCATAGAAAATTGAATAGTTAAAATTAAATCCATTCAATTTTTCTATGTTTCCAGGATGCAGGGTGAGGACCCACTCTTACATGTATCCCACCATCCTCTTTCCTCAACCTCCACCCTTTGAAAGAGAAAAAATATTGACAATTGCTAGTTTGCTACATTGATTTACAGAGCATGATGGCTTGATTTTCAGTAGTCAAATTTAATGATGGGTCGGTAATATTTCAAAAAGAGTAATTTGTCAGCTCTCTCATCAAATTTCCTTTGACGCTAGATTTTTATATTTTTTGTATTTTCCACTAGTTTCGTGAAAATATTCGCAGATAGCTATGAATAAGAATGCGGATCCGAATACGAATGTGAATACTATTGGAAAACATTGCGAATATTTGCACACACGAATGCGGAAGCGAATACAGTATTCGGTCCACCACTAGTACCTACCTTTATAGTGTACATCGTATGCTATGTTCATGTGTATGTCGCTTACTTTTCGTGTTTTTTCTGTTATGTGTCTCGTGTTTTTACGCGTATTATTACGTGCATTATCCGTACATAATCTTTTGATGTGAATTTTACATGTATTCTTATTATTTCGTGTGTTGTGACGATATGTGCATCATGTCTTTTCTGTGTGCTGTATATGTGTACTATGTGCAATTTATGTATATTCTTACGTGGACGTGTACCTATGTGCTTCTTCAGTCACCTGTCTATGAATGTTACAAGTTTCTAAGAGATCCAGAATATAATATAGTTTACCTTAGAGTACCTATATAGGTACTCTCGTTTACCTCTAACTTTACAGATGAAGTTCAGGAGGAATTTGTCAGTGACAGAGAGTGATTCTTTGTACAGTCTTATAGGCTACTGTGTTCACAGCGTAAAAAAACACGGAGACCACCTGTGATGAGTGCTTGAGAGATGTAATACAAGTAACATCACCCCCATCAGACAGCTCATAAAGCAGCAGGCCTCACTTTACTCAAAGAATACAAAGAAGAAGGTCTTATTGCTGTGTCAAGTAAAGCATATGAGATGCTGCTTAAAACATAGCTGATATTCAGGAAAAGTCCGTGTAATTTGATAGGAAAGAATAAGCTTAAGAAAATGCTGTTGGATGAAGCAATAAACTTAACCAAAGGTTATGATATTCCTCCCTGTCACAACCTCAAACACAAGCTTCTAAGTAAGTTTCTCAATGCTCGCTTGCATTTCTACTCCAAGAAGATTAATGAAGAACTCAAGAACACAGAGAAAAAAAAAAACACAGAGCTTAGTAGTAAAAGTGTAGCCATGAGGAAACTAGTACAGAATGTAAAGTAATCATCAGGTCCTGTCACTCAGTAGGCTATTCCTGCAATATAGTATATTGTACTGTTAAAATTCCCATATAAACATTGACTGTAAGCATCATACTTCTCATTCATCACCTACTCTTTTATTATGCTTTTGTCAGTATTTATAACACTAGCACCAGAGAGAGAAAGGACAACACAAATGCCGGGCAGTCAGGCAGGGAATCCGAGCACGCGGCTCGCCTGGCAGGAACATGGCGTCCTATCTCAAAGTTGTTGCTACTCTCTCTATGTAGGTACTCTACTCCTCACCTGCCCTAGGGATGGAAAGGTCTGGATGATGATGATGATGATGATACTTTTAAGCCCTTGTGCCCCATACCATCTCTCCACTTCCTAAATCTTTCCTCCACATCCCTTTCATTTTCTGCAGTCAGCACCAAATCATCAGCATACATCTCCCACGGGAGTCCATTTCCGATGTCACATGAGAGGGCTTCAGTTACCTAAATAAACAACAAGAGGCTCAAGACTAACTCATGATGCATACCAACATTCATGGAAAACTCATCACTCAAATCTCCATTCACCTATACCTGGGTGTGAACACCCACATACATGGCTATAACTACCCTAACCAGCCACTTCTTGATCCCAAGCTTTCTCATAGCCGTCTTCACCACCTCTTTTGGGACTCTGTCAAAGGCCTTCTCCAAATCAACAAAAACAAAGTACAGTTCCCTTTTCTTTCCTGTTGAACAATGAATGTGGCATCAGTGGTCCCTCTGCATGGCATAAACCCAAACTGTATCTCATCGTTATTCACTCGTTCTTTAATCGTACCTTCAAGAACTCTCTCTCCATTACCGTCATTATCTGGTCTAAAAGCTTTATACCTCTGTAATTTCCTCTTTCCAGGGCATCACCCTTCCCCTTGTACACATTTACAATTACACTCTTCAGCCAGTCATCTGGGACAACACACTCATATATAATTGTATTTATTAGGACAGTGACTAACCTCACTCGTATATTTCCTGAGGCTTTCAGCATTTCAGCAGTCAGCCCAGACACACCTGCTACCTTCCCCACCAGCATCCTGCCAAATGCCCTGCTCACAGTTACAGCATCAATCAGACGTCAAGGGCCAAACACTGGATCTGCTGGCCCCTAACCTTCCCTGTCTCAGTCAAACTCCTCATTCAACAACCGGCTGTAATGCTTTCTCCGCGCGTCTTTCATATCCCCACTGTTCACCACTACCCATTCTTCATCATTCTTCACACACTGCTCACTCTTGTTGTCTCTTTTCTCCCTCTTCATCTGATTTGCCACCTTAAAAATCTTATACTTCCACACAATGTAGGTTATCAAGTAAAAGTCTCTGTGATTTAGACTTCACCCTTTAAACCTTTTTCCTAGCCCTTCACTTGGCAGCAAAGTATTTCTCTTTGTTACCATCCTTCCTCCATTCCCAGAAAAGCCTTCTTTTCTTCTTAACTGCAGCTTCTACACCCACATCCCACCACCAAGTCACTTTATGTCTTGGTGGGCCTCTTTTTCATCCTCATACTGAATCAGTACCTCAAGAAGTTGGTCATGAGGGCTCTGTATTGTTCATTAACACTTCCGTCCACATCTCCCAGTTCAGCCACCAGTCTCCTCGTCTCGTTATAGAAGGCATCTCTTACAGCTTTGTTTTTTAACTTCCATATTTTCCTCCTAGGTGCATAGGTCCCAGTTTTTTATCGCCTGCTCCTTAAGTTTCATGTCACATATCAATAACTTGTGTTGATCCACACACTCCTCACTCCCTATAATGTTTACATCCTTCACTAACTTCCTATCAGCCCTCCTGACCATGAAATAGTCTATCTGGCTGATATTTCCCTCAGACTCATACGTAATCAACCTACTCTCTCTTTTCCTAAAATGTGTGTTGCACACAATCATGTTCACTGCCTCCCCAAACTCGAGTAGCCTTTCCCTTTCCTCATTTCTTGTACCTTATGCACATCCCCCATGTATTCCTTCATAACCTTGAGCTGCTTCGCCTACATGACCATTTGTAAATTCCCCCCTATTACTACAATATCATCATCCCCCATACCACTTACCACATGTATCGTCATCACACTTGTATAAATTTTACTAGAATAATTTTCCATTAGTGCCTTATGATATTTGTATTTGCACTACGATAGCATCAGTATTGATGTACACTACTTACCCCTGGGGGTAGGGGGTCTTTCAAGAATTCTCCCCCAGTATCCCTGCTTGTCGTAAGAGGCGACTAAAAGGGTTGGTGGCGGGTTAGTGCCCCACCCCGTAAAAACAACTAACTTGTAGGAGGAGGCTGTAGCACGGGCCGAACAGGGTAGTACCCCCGAGGGGAATGGAATGCTGGTGATAGGGAGAGCTGGAGCTCCTTTCACTAGCTACCTAATCATCCTCCTTTGCTGACCTTTTCAGTGTGACAGTAACATGGAGAGTAGACCAGCATACTCTCCCAA
>JAGKTI010011375.1:0-16761 GCA_018397915.1 Birgus latro | reverse complement strand
ATTATCGCTCCGCCTTCTAAGGGCAGGCGATAGCAAGTCATCACCCATTCCCCCACTAAAATCCTCAGACGATAACATTCCAAACGGACGCGCGTGGTAAAGCAAATATCCTTGCCAGTACATTTGCCCGAAATTCTACGTTAGAGGAAGTCAGAACGTCCCAGTACTAGAACTTGACTCTCCTGAAATTCTTCCACTTAAAATACAAACCAGATATGTAAAATCCATCCTAGACAATTTACCAGCCAACATAGTTCCAGGCCCAGATGGAATTCTCCTAATTGCTTTGAAAAAGTGCTCCCCAGAAATTGCATCTGTTAGATTAATTACTCAGACTATGCGTACGTACTTCCTCATTCCCTAATTCTTAGAAAGAAGCCAATATCCATCCAGTTCCGAAGAAAGGAAGTTCCTCTGACTACATACCAATAGCTATCATGTCTGCTTTTGGTAAAGTATTTGAAACTGTAATGAATAAGCACATAGCTAAACATCTTGAATCCAGCAACTAAATTAGTGATAGTATTTTTTTCGCCACGAAAGATCTACCATTGATATACTCGTCTTCTGACTCACACCATCTTTTACCTGTCACCCATTCATATGCCGACTCCGAACCTTCTTTACCCTTGCACAGTTGTTGATTTTATACACGGGTTTTATTCGCTCCTGTTTAGAGGACAACTCTCATGTGTGGGGAGGCTCCCCACATAAAGCTCTTCTCAGTAGGGTGGAGTCAAAGGCTTTTCATCTCATTAACTCTCCTCCTCTTACTAGCTCCCTTCAACCTCTGTTTCTTCGCTGCACTGTTGCATCTTTATCTCTTTTCTATCGCTCCTTCAATGGCCACTGTTCCTCTGAACAGTCTACTTGCATCCCTCCTTCTCCTCTACGACGGGCACGTAGCACCCGTCTAGCAACAACCTCTTATCCCTTTTCTGTTCAGCTCTCTAATGCAAGAGTTAACCGTTATTCCTAGTCCTTCATTTATGCTACTGGTCAACTCTGGAACTGTCTTCCTCTGTCTCTATTTCCTACTTCCTATGATCTCCAGTCTTTTAAACGCAGTGTGTCCAGGCATCTCGAAATGAACGGATCTTGAATTTGGCTCTCTTTTGTATTGTTTTTGTTTATTCGTGGAAGGAACAGTTTAGTGGCCCACAGCCTTTGTTTGGTTCCTTCTTCCTTGCATTAAAAAAAAAAAAAGATGACAACACTTCACAGTTCATTCACACTTAAACACTCATTGGAAGAGTTTAATATCTCTAACGCACAACTTAGCACAGCCATCTTCATAAATCAAGACTTATCTAGAATCACTGAATGGGGGCAAAATAACCTTGTCTCATTTAATGCTCTTAAAAACAAATATATACAGTTTACTAATAGACAGATATTGCCAGATTCCTATATTACCTTCAATGCTACTAATATTCCTGTCTCCAAAAGTATTAAAATTCTCGGTGTTTCACTTAACAATGCCCTTGGATGGAATTCTCACGTTAGATCGCTTGCTAAAACCGCCTCAGAGAAACTTGTGTTATTGTACAAAGCCCATAACTTCTTCACTGACGAGCAATTAACTATAGTTTATAAAAGTCACGTGCGCTCTCCGCTGGAATATTGCTCACCCTTGTGGAATGGATGTGCAGCAGTTGCATTAACCTCTTAACCACGGGTTGTCACTTCCGTGATGCTCGGACACAATGGATCATACCGCGGGACGTCACTTTTGTGATTCTGTGTTGTTTTGAATTCACCCAGGCTTTCAGGTGGTGACTTGTATCATCTATCAGCACTGCCAATTTCCAACAGTAGTCAGAGCTGCTAATGTCATCAGTACTCCCATCCATTGTTGACAATTTAGCCATTTTCCCCCATTCTAGACTCCCCTCCCTACCTCCCCTCCATTACCCTCTCGTGTCGTCTGCTCGCCGCTCTGCGCTACGCTAATCTTCACCGGATTTTTCCACTTATTTCATCCATTGAAATGAGCCCTATGCCCCATTCTTATACAAAATAATATATATTTTTAAAAAAACAAGGTAATTGATAGTGCCATACACCTGGAATTGGTTAGTTATCACTTGGCAACATCCAACCTGCACTCGTTCGCTAATTTCCCCTTCTTTTCCTCCCATGAAATATGCCGTATGAGCTATTTTCGTAATATAAATGTATATAAGAAAGGAAGGGAGAAGCCTGAGTGATATTTATATTCACCTGGAACTACCTAATTTATTATGTATTGTCTTGATTTCCTACGACTTATTTCTTAGCATATACATTATCAGCTGATATTTTCAACTCGGCTATGCTACCGAGATACTGTACGTACATCTCAGTTCACTGTGGTCTTTCAAGGTGGAAGTATGTCGCAGTCACGCCCCTCCATTTCTGCCACTTTTGCGCCCATTATAAAAGGCCCTGTGACCTCTACCCCTACTAAACATCGTGTGGAAAGCGGTAAAGGACTGTAGATATATATAAGTGTAATAAAGTACTAGAAATAATAAAGTGTGAGTATGTATATGAATAAGAAATGACAGAATATGAGCCGCGAATTAGCATTAGCCCGAGTGGGAGGCTCTTACGCACTCGTATTTTACATTGCTTTCATAGTGTTTTTTTTTTTTTTTTGGAGTATGGATTCCAAACTACTTGGAAATCATTGAATAGTGTTTCTAGTGTTAATATCAGGCAGTGGTATTCATATTACGGGATGTAGGGAAGTGTAAAGTGGAGACTTGGTTACCCAACTTCAGAAGTCTCCACAAGTCCTACGATAGTCGACGAGTGCTAAAAAAAATATCCCAGGAGAAAGCTGAAGGTATGTGCCATATGCATATTTAATTATAATATTCTAGGACTAATAACTGATTTTTGACAAATATTTTTAAAAAGTCAGTCGGAGCGCGGATTTGCCCAGCGGGATGGGCACGACGTGCCTCCGAGAACCCCGCGGTTAAGGGGTTAAAACAACTAGACAAAATTCAGATCAAACCTGTTAGAATTATCATTAACCCTGCTATTGCAAATAAGTTTCCTCCCCTACAGGTAAGAAGGAATGTTGCCTCCCTCGCATTATTTTACAGATACTTATATGGCAAATGCTCAGACTGGGTTCATTTCAACTATCATTTTTCATCTAATCCAGGGAATATTTTCGATGCAATTCACATTTTTTTCACCAGACCTCCGAAGGCTGTCTTATGATATGCACCGCGAAGTACGCCCCCGTGTGTGGCAGCACAAGAAACCAGCCTTCTTGAGCAGATCTTAGCTCTGTCTCCGTCTCCGTCTCTGTCTGTCTGTCTATCTCTGTAACCAGCCTTCCAAAACAGACATCAGCTGACATTCTTCCCTCCTCCTGCTGTCTCTCTCTCTCTCTCTCTCTCTCTCTCTCTCTCTCTCTCTCTCTCTCTCTCTGGTGCATGGCTATAATGGGGGTCCAATTAAAAAGAAGCCTCAGGAATTTGATGGCAGAGTATCTTGGGAAGCTTACTGTGCACAGTCTGAGTTACCAAAGTGGTTGGGATAATAGGCAGAGGGCACTGCAAGTTGCATCCATTGTGCCACCTATCCCATGCCTTCCCGCGTGTAACACGGGCATCTGGTAATGCTCATGACTGGAACGTCTTATTGCAGAACTTGCGCCTGTCAGAAATCTTTTATTTCCCGAACTGCATGTCTTTGGAACTCACATCCCCAGAGTTGTTCCCCCCAAACTTCAACATACAGCAATTCAAGTCCAACTGTTACAGATTTTTCATAAATGGAGGACACCAGTAATCTGATGAATGGATTATTTTTTTATTCATTTGTTTTTCCTTCCTCAGTTCTCTTATTTGAAAAAAAAAAAAAAAAAAAGGTTATACGAGTATAACGGACATAAATGTAGGTATGGCTGTTAAGTATGATAGCACCCGACCTTGTTTGAGCCCAAGGTGTTACTTGGATCTTAGGAGTAGATGGCTGGTGGTTGCGCGCGACACATCGTCATAGTATGGGGAACAACTGTGTGAAGTTATATCGAAATCTGTTCATACATAAGGAAGTTACAGAGCGGACACGAAATTGCGGACGGACTGAGAGACGTACTGAATTACTGACGGAACCGCGAAAACCAATAGTCCCAGATAGGTTTGACCGGCAGCGGACTAAAAAAAAAAAAAATCACAGCATTCCCCTTGTGGTGCTCACATTATAAATTTAAAAGGAGTTCATGCAGCAGCCTTTTGTCCAGACAGTATCACATTTTTCGGTATTATTCAACGCGTTTGAGTATGTGTTTTTCAGTAGTAGCCCCTCCAGTTTTTTTTTTTTTTTTTTTTTGTTTTAAGGAAGAAGGAACTAAAGGCTAGGCGTCCGCAAAACTGTTCTCTCCAGGAAGAAAAACAAGACTGAAAAGCTCTCAGAGAGCTCATACCTCCACCAACGACATTGCCATTGCCATTAAAAAGGATCCGGATAATACTCTTCCACAAGTTTTATTGAAATTCAATGACAACTTTTGGAGATATTGTGAGGGATACATAGGATCCGGATTCACCCCAAAATTTAATAAATTCTTCCTTGGCCCACCCTTCCACAAAATTTCAGTGAAATTCATTGACAACTTTTGGAAATATCGTGTGGACAGACAGACAAGCAGACAAACAGGTGAATACATAACCTACTCCAACTTCGTTGGCGAAGGTAATAACAGAGCCAAATTCAAGATGTGTTAATTTTGAGATGCTTGGACACACTTCGTTTGAAAGGCTGGAGGTCATAGGTAGTCGGAAATACAGACAGAGGAGGACAGTTCCAGAGTTTACCTGTTGCATAAATGATGGACTGGGAGTAACGGTTAACTCTTGCATTAGAGTCGGACAGAAAAGAGATGAGAACTGCTAGGCGGGTTTTACGGACCCACTGTAGTGAAGGGGAGTTGCAAGCAGACCGTTCAGAGGAGCAGTGACCATTTAAGTGGCGATAGAAAGGAGATGAAGATGCAGCTGTTAGACGAAGAGATGGAAAGTGCTGACAGATTAACTTCCCTCCTCTCTTCACTGCCAGTCTGACACTCGCTGTCGAGCACATTTGAATGCTCTCCATCCAGTATCAATGAGTTTACCAAATCGCGCACATTTGAATGCTCTCCGTCCAGTATCTGAGTTTACCAAATATTTTCACAGCTTTGGATAAAACACTAGAAAATTCAGGTATGACACATGAGATGCATTCAGAAGTGATGTCCTTGAAATCATATTTCAGTTCATTTCCTTGTCTTGGTTTGGCATCCTTTTTGTACAAAGTTCTTTTAAACACTGGTGAAAGAAATATGATAATGCAGTCATGAGGAATAGCACTTGAAACTTAAATGCCTCCCATCTCTGGTCTCTGTATGCAAATAAGACAACGGAGGGACAAGTGGTCATGCATATTGACAGTGGCTCGTCAAGCTGCAACCAGCACAGGAATTTCACCCAAGTCTGCCGAAAAAAGAGTAAGAACGGGTAAACGATTTCGAATCGAGATCGTGGATGCTACTGATGCATCAAGTGAAATTGTGCCGAGTCATTAGCCAGTGAATCAGATCAGGAGCGTACTTTCAGGGTTAACGTACTGTATTGTAATTTTGAGTATAAATTTGCTAATTTGGAAAACATATGTTCCACTTTTAGATCACTGTTAAACTAATTGACTATGGAAAATTATGAACCTGAAGCTGCCTCTAAAATTCTATTCCAGAAATACTCCTCGCATCTTTTAAGTAACTTTATTAGTGAAATGTTACACTTGAAGAAAATATTTAGATCAACGTTTCACTCAGATACAGAACTAGTCCCTCTTACCTTGCATAATAAAATTTACAGTAAGAAGCTTCAGCCAAGTTTTTAGTGAAGTTTGTATTTCAATCCAAACTTTATGTACATTGCTTGTTACTGTTGCTGAGACTTAGCGGAGTGTCAGTAAGGTGGCCCTTATCAAATCTTACAGGCACTCAACAATGGACCAAGAGCGCCTGTCCCATATGTCGCTCCTAGCACTAGAAAACTCGCTTGTCAGAAGCACTGATTTTAATTCAGTTATAATTGCTTTTCCTACCAAGAAGGCAAGGAAGATAAAATTATAAGTAAGTTGTTATATAAGAAGATTGATGTTATATTGTATTCTGACTGAATTCAGTGTTTATTTTGAATGAGTTTGCTACTAAGAAGGCATGGAATATGAAATTATAAATAAGTCACTATACAAGGAGATTGATTTTATATATTATTTTGAATTCAGTGTTTATTTGTTGATTGTTGTTTATAGTTGCAAGTTAATACTGAATATGTAGTTTAGAATTTTTATTTCATTCAGTCACCGATTTTTACTGTATGTAGCTTCTTCGTCCATAGTATATTATACATGATCAAGCTGATACAGTAACTTAATATAATATTTGTAATACCAGTAAAACTTTTGAAAAAATAAGTGTTTAAACACAGCAGATTATTGTTATTTATAATTATTAATTTGTTCGTCATAATGAAATAACATATTGGTCAGGCCCAGTAAAAATGTGGCCTGTAACACTAAAATTGCCAATGTCTGATTTTTAATTCATGGTTTACTATTCTGTTGGTGGTAGGTGGGGGTGCCCATCATCCACCCACTTAGTGTAGCGGTACTCTATTTTAGGGTAGCTTTACACTGAGTGACAAGCCAAATGATTTCCTGCAAACCAGGAAACCATTTACAGTGCTGGGTGGTAACCTTATAACCAACCAACACGTGATCCTTACGTGACAGCAAGTAGTTTGGAGGAGGGTTAGTGCCCCTACCCGGAAAACAACTAACTAAAAATACAAACAAGAAGCCTCGGACCAGGACTGAGTAACAGGCGACGACTACGGACCGATCAATGGACATGGTACGGATTGCAATGTGGAATGTAAGGGGTGCGAATTATGAGGTGAAGGAGAGATTGGCCAAGTGCTTGAGGATGCAAAAGTGGATGTATGTGGAATAACTGAGACAAAATGGAGAGGTGAGATTGTGAGAGAATGGGAGTATGGATGGGGTATATGTGAGGGAGTAGGTGGGAATGAGAGGGCAAAAGGAGTTTGTATTGTTGTGTGTAAGAGATGAAAAGAGAATATAAGACAGTATGGATCCGTCGGCTCAAGGACTGTGTGGGTAAGACTGAAAGTTGGACTACAAATGTGGGCGGTTGTGTGTTTATGTGCCAACGCAAGATCGTGCAAATGGAGTGAAAGGAGAGTTCTGGATAAATCTGCAAGTGTGCATGGAAAAGTTTGAAAGGAATGAGAGAGTGTTTTTGACTGGAGATATGAATGGAAAAGTAGGGAGTCTGTGAAGGTGGATGGAGTAGTTGGTGAGTGGGGCATGCCTGCAGAAGTGGAAGAGAATGGCAGTGCTATAATTAGAGGGGTGACAGTAGAGCTACTTCCGATTTTGTATAGTTTCCGCATTTCAAAAGGTGCTCCGTCAAGTTACGATTCTAATATGCAACTTATTATTCGCCTAAAATGTCGTTTGCCCCCCTGTACATGAGGTCTGAACCCAGGGCAAGTCTGACCGCTGGCCATATAGGTAGATTGGGTTGAGAACACGCTCAATAATCCACCTCTGAAGAGCCGTGAATATCCGTGTGCGCTCTAAAATCGCCAATTTCTGTATAAATCATGGTAAATTCCAAGCCTAGAGAAGTTACAAGTCCCTGGGAAATTTTTTCAGCGGCTGATCATAGTTTTAAGGCATTTTGTCATCAAAAATAAGTATTGCATCACATTATGAATCTGGCGGCTTGCAGGCTGATGCTGCTCTTCTCCTACGGTCCATCATCTTCCTTTTTTGAATAGGGTGTTGAGGGAGGAGGGTTTGTATTGGTGCTACTATTCTCCTGCGGTCCACCATCCTCCTTTTTTGGAATAGGAAGTTGAGGGACGTTTATGTATCCATACCACCAGGTGATGATATCCAGCCTTAGTGTCATTTTTTTTTTTCGTAATTGGTGGAATTATACAAACCAAGAGTTTATTTAAATTATCCTTCTTGGAGGGGAATAGGGAAAGTGTTAAAAGATGGTTGAATAACTGGGCAGCTCCACCACTTACATCAGTGCCAAACATGAAGGCGAATTCCTCAGGTATACCTGGGTCTGACAGACCCGGGTGATTTTTTTATGCTATAGTTCAGTAACTTATAGATGCTTGGGATCCCTTCTCAGTAGCTTCCTAACTTTTTGTGCCCGTGCAGAGTGTAGGGGGTTACTTTCTTGTCTCTCTTCGTTTTTGCAATAAATCACTCAGAATTGCATGTCGGGTCTGTGAGACCCAGGTGTATCTGAGGAGGAGGGAAATTTTTTCACTCCTATCTTGCAGGTTATCTTGATGCTGTGTGGCATCCGCTATGCCCATGATGAAGGACCTCCATCCCTCAAGTTGTGCCACAGATGCTAGGTTCATAGCGTTCTTTGTTTTCGTGTATGGCGTTGCCCCCCCCTCAAAAAAAAAAAAAAAAAGGGGTTTGGCGTTTTTTTGTTTTTCGATTTTTTGTCTAAATATATACAATCGCCCAAAGAAGTGATGACTCGCTTTCTTTAAGCAAAACTCCCTGGGTCTGGCAACGTTTATTTAGGAGACGAAAACAGTCTTTGCCTGCCCTGTAAACATTATTTATGGTGTACAAAAAATTAATCTTGCGGAAATACTTGGTAAGTTTAGCCTTTGTGTGTGTGTGTGTGTGTTTTTTAATAGATCAGTCAAAAAATAAATAAATAGTGACATCTGGCACGTTTTCACGACTCATGCCAGCAGTTACCACAGAAGCGATTTTCCCACTAAATTTAGAGATTTCAAAAGCAGTCTATAAAAGTGTTACATTTCTCTAGCTCTTTTTTTTTTAGGTCTTGCCCATTTTTTTCGTTAATTTCCCTCAGTCTGGCGGATTTTTACCGCATCCTAGACTAATTTAGCGGATTTCAATAATTTTTCCTTTGGCAACAGTGCACGGCAGACCTTCCGTCAGTCATTATCACGGAAGGGGAGGGGGAGGTTGCTTCGACCTTTGTCACAGTCCCCCCCCCTAGACCCCCCCTTATTTTTAATATAATGTTTTTGGTTTTATCTTCATTGTCGCAATCATGCTTTTGACTGTCAACCTCTCCCTCTGTAGTTCTTCCATGCAACTGCCTTACATGTTTTATAACATGTTGGAATTTCGTGTGAATAAAAATGACCAGTTTTCCACTTATGATTACACTGGTTTCACCAACGTCACTGAATGCCGGCAGATTAATTTGCTTCTTGATAGCAACACAAGTGGTAAGTAGTTGTTCTTGGGCACACGTATTAATCCGTCTGTCTTGGTCTTCTGCTACGAGGGGTTCCTGTAGCAAATTTCCAATGTTCTATTTCTATATCGCTTATCTATCTGTTAACTGTTAAGGTGCCAGTATATCTGTCTTACTGGAATATTTGCTAAATAAAGAGCAATAATCTGCTTGCACCGATAGACTGTAGTTTCTTGTTGATCAATCTTGCTTTCAGGCTTTCAGCACTTACGGGTTTTCCCGCGTGAATATCATCCCGCATAGAGAATTAAATGTGGATAATAATATATCTTCAGATGTTTATTTTTCTGATTTGATGACACTAATGATTTCGAAATTACGATTATCTGCGGGTTTTATTTTATGGGACATATTTCCTTCAGTATTGTTGATTTTGAATGGAAAATAAGTATTTCGAGAGTTTCTCCGCATTTTAACCCTGAAACCGTTGAGCGATAGGGAGTGCGTTTCACATTCTTTCGTACCGCTAAGCCTCAACTTTAGTGTATTGTGGTTTCCTCTTCCGTAATGTGAGATATACACGGTAAAAACACTAATATATTACTTTTTGGTGTTGTTTACCCAAATACTGCTCTTTCCGGTGTGCAGTATAGAAAATATAACATGGCCGTGACAGTTGCCAGATACCACTTTCTGAGCGAAAGGTACTGGGAATCGGGACATCACTTCCTTGGGCGATTGTACAATTATGTGAATCAAAACTTACTTGCATAATTTTGTAACTGATAAGACCTAATACATTGAGGGGTATTCAGGAATTCATTATATGAAACATGTTTGACATTACGGCATATTTTTAAGCTGGGTCAGACAGACCCAGGTGTACCTAAGTTGTAAGCGAAACTGTAGGTGTACCTGAGGAGAGTTAAGGAAAATGTCTCGTATGGAACTTTTTATTGGGATGTATGTGCAGCCATCAGGAAATTTTATTCATCTTGGACATGTGTTAGGAGTGTAATGCTGTATGGTAGTGAGACTGGGCAGTAAAGGAAGAGGGTATTGGTAGCGTCAAGCGTACAGAAATAACAGTGATTAGGTGGATGTGTAGTGTGTCCTTGAATGCGAAGCCTTGGGGGAGTGGGGCTATGTTTACGATGGAAGAGCTGAGAGGAAACATGGGACGAAGTTACACTTGATTCCACTTCAGGTGGCACTTTGCTGAGTGACAAGCCTAATTGTTTCCTGTAACCCAGGAAAGCATATACAACTTTGGGTGGTAACCATTTAACGGGATGAAGTTGAGCCAACTATGGAGCTTCTTTTAACTGGGTGCAGTTGCAAATGCGACGTCCATCCAGGAACTAAACCTTCACACTATTCCCCGCACAGTTGTCGACTTTATACAGGGGTTTTATTCACCCCTGTGTGGAGTACAACTTCTGTGTCGGGAGGCTTCCCACATACAGCTCTTCTCAACAAGGTGGAGTTAAAGGCTTTTCATCTCATTAACTCTCCTTCACTTACTGGATCCCTTCAACCTCATTCTTCGCCACACTGTTGCATCTTAATCTCCTTTCTATCACTGCTTCACTGGTCACTGCTAATCGGAAGAGAGGTGACCTGCAGTCCTAATGGACCCAGGTTCAAATCCCGGCTGGGGTAAGGAACAGTTTATGGATTTGAAGTTCATAAAAAGCTGACTTTACTGATCTACCAGAAGACCCACCGACATGTCGTACAAATACCCCCGCTATTACCAGTACACCAGTCCTGTATGAGATAGCCCTAGCATGTATTCAAGATGGATGGTGGGTGTCAACGCTGGAGTGGTGACATGTAGAGGTGTATGGTATGGAGGAGGACTACGGGGCCTTGGGAGCAGGCTGTGAAGCCTATGCTCAGAGTCGGACACATTAAAAAAAAAAAAAAAATCTGTCCAACTCTCTAATGCAAGAGATAACTGTTACTCCCTGTCCTTCATGTATGCAACAGGTCATCTCTGGAACTGTCTTCCTTTGTCTGTATTTCCTACTGCCTATGACTTCCAATCTTTTAAACATAGTGTGTCCAGGCATCCCGAAATGAACAGATCTTGAATTTGGCGCTCTATTGTATTCTCTCTCTCTCTCTCTCTCTCTCTCTCTTCGAGGGGGCAGTTTGTGGGCTTTTAGTCTTTGGTTCCTTCTTCCTTGTATTAAAAAAAAAAAAACAACTGTTGTGAGGCATAGTCACCTTCAAGAGCATACCGCCTCTGCATGGGACAACCCTGAAAGAGGCAGGTGCTTGCCTGCGGTTGATGGGTCTGCTCATCAAGACAGACCAGGGTTAATTAACAGCAATAACAATAACCCCTGGAGTCAGGGTTGTGGAGTCGGATCCGAAGACGTGGAGTCGTCTGTTTTTGGTCGGAGTCGTGGAGTCGTCTGTTTTTGGTCGGCGTCGTGGAGTCGTCTGTTTTGGGTCGGAGTCGTGGAGTCGTCTGTTTTGGGTCGGAGTCGTGGAGTCGTCTGTTTTTGGTCGGAGCCGGAGTCGTAGAGTCGTCAGTTTTTGGTCGGAGTCAGTAAAATTCCCACGACTTCAACTCCGGGCTTTAGGTTCTGAAATGGTATCAATACTGTATTCAGATTTTTTTACAACCATATATAATGGTATATTTGCTATTGTGTAAGCACTGTAAGCAGAAATTTTAAATTAAAGATTTAAGAATTGCATCAGTAAAAATTCAAGAATATTATTCATTTACCTGCATCATGTCAGTGTGTCGGGTATTAGTACAGTATATACTTAAGCTGGAGTCGGAGTAGTAAATTTGTGGAGTCGGAGTAGGAATTGGGAAATATTATCACCGACTCCACAACCCAGCCTGTAGTGTGATGTAGTCTGATGTCTTGAATTCTCTGTATTAAGAGGCAGATTAATTCACCATATGGTGAAAATTTTCCTTTAATAAGTACACTGTAGACAGTGACTACTGTATGTGGATTTTATTATTGCCACCCCAGGTTCATCCAACAAGTAAATCTGGTGGACTCCAGACTGCAGTTTTTACCTCGCCCGGACTGAGTCCGGCGAAGTATTGCATTTGGTCGAGTTTGCTTGTCTGTTTGTTTGTTAGCAACATTACGGAAAAACGGCTGAATGAAATTACATGAAACTTTCAGGATATGTGGGAATTGGTCCCAAAAGAAAGTGATTAAATTTTGGAGGTAATGGAGTGAACCTGAAAGGTCAAAATCAAGATCACGGATTTTCAGAGGGCTATAACTTGAAACCGGTTGAAGATAGAGATATTTACTATTAGGAACATACAGGAACTCGTAATATGGGCTTTCATTCGGCACCAAGACCTTTGACCTTGAGTGACTGAAAGGGTCACGGATATTCACGGATATTCAGGGGGCTATAATTCGAAACTGGTTCAAGATAGAGGTATTTACTATTATCAGCATACAGGAAGTCCCATATGGGTTTTTAATTGGTACCATGACCTTTGACTGTAAGTGGCCTTGGAAGGTCAAACTCATAGTCACAGATATTTTGGGGTATAACTCGGAACTCGCTGAAGATAGAGAGATTTACTATTATCAAGATATAGGAAGTCTCATATGGGCTACCATTTGGCACCATGACCTTTGACCTTGAGTGACCTTGAAAGGTCAAATGCAAGATCTCGGATTTTCAGAGGGTGTAACTTGAAAACATTTGCGCCATTACCTTATACTTATTTGTACTGACATTAAATGGCAGTACCGAGTCAGTATATAACAGCTATAAATAAATGCTGTCAGGTGAGGTTTCTTGTGCCTGGCACCACTTGTTTTTATTGTTATTTTTTAAAGACTTATATCGCATTTGGTACTTCCATGTTGTTTAACTCGTGTTGTCCCAAGATGATATTGTTCTTGCTGCCATAAGATACTTTTATTAGGGAGTAGACTGTAGCACCAGTTCAGCAGGGCAGTACTCCCAAGGTGGATGGAAAGCTGATGACAGGGAGAGCTGGAGCTCTTGTTTAATCAGCCTTCAGGACTAGTTCCTGACCATCCCCCTTTGCTGTACTTTTTCAGTGTTTCAGTAACATAGAGAGTAGGCCAGCATACTCTCCAATACAAGTTTCTCTAACTGTCAACGCCAAACTACATGCACATTACAGACTACATTTCCAGTTCATTTTTTTTTTTTTAATTACGTCATTGAATCAAGCCTTGAAGAGGGGGACCATAAATGCCCCCACTATCTGCCCCTTTCCCGGTGCCGACTCAATGAGTTGTCCAGGGCCACTATGTGACCCGATTCTTCTTCATTTCTGCAACATTCGCGCCCTCTCTTCTTTCTCTCTGTTGAGCACCACCTCTTCTCCACCAAACCTCACCTTCTCTTCTTAACTGAGACTCGGCTGTCTGAGGCAGCTGATAGTTAATTCTTCTGTGTATCCTCCTACTTTCTCTATACCGTACTTATTTCAAACCCAAAGGTGGCTGTTGTGTATATGTACGCAACAACTTATATTGCTCTTGTGTTCCTAAACTTGATTCTTCTGAATTCTCTACTCTCTGGCTTTGACTTTCCCATCATTCTCTGACTAAATATGTCTGTGTTGTGTACTTATCCCCTAATTCTAGTATGAAAAATTCTTCGACTATCTTACTTCTACAATGGAACACATCCTATCAGTTTCTTCTTTCTCTGAAATCTCCATTCTAGGAGATTTCAATGTTCACCACCATCTTTGGTTCACCTCTCCTTTCACTGATCCACCTGGTGAACAAGCCTTCATCTTTTCTATCCTTAATTACCTGGAGCTGCTTATACAGCACCCTACCCATATCCCTGACCGTCTTGTAAAGAGTTCCAACATGCTTAACCTCTTCCTTACATCCTTTTACTTACACTGTTGATCTTTCCACTCTGTTAGGCTCCTCCAATCACAACCTTATTACCTTAATCTGTCTTATCGCTCCAGTACGGCATATGGACCCTCCAAAGAAATGTTTGTGGCACTTTGGAGCTGCTGATTGCAAAGCCCTCAGGCAATGCTTCTTTTATTTTCGCTGGACTGAGTATTGCTTCCATGGCCAGGAGCCATCTGAGTGTGCTTTGCGCATTACGGAGGTTATTCTTTCGGGCATGGAAGCATACATTCCTTTCTCATACCCTTTGAGTAATGCAAAAAAAAGCCCTGGTTTAATCATGCTTGTTCTAATGCTGTCCACAACAAGGAGAGGGCCTATAAAAGATACTGGAGCCAATCCACCCCTGAATCACATCTTTTTTATGTTTCTGCCCGGAATCGTGCTAAGTCTCTTCTTAGCTCTGTTTTAAAAAAATTCATCCGTACTGCATGCTCTGAACTCTCCAACTCGAATTCTTCCCGCTCCTTCTGTCACCTTGCCAAAAACCTTTCTAACAACTTCATCTTATCACCCTTCCCCTCCTCTTTTCTGCTCTGATGGTTCTATAGCTATTTCTTCTACTGATAAAGCAGATCTCTTTGCTCAAACTTTCTCCTTCAGTTCCACCTTAGATGATTCCGGTGCTCTTCCTCCATCACTTCCCCCCTCTGTCTTCCTCATGGCTGACATTAAAATCTCTTCAGCTGATGTATTCTCTGCTATCACTGGCCTCAATACTAACAAGGCATATGGGCCTGATGGGGTCTCTCCTGTTGTCCTCAAGAACTGTGCTTCTGTTCTTACACCCTGCCTATGTAAACTCTTTCACCTTTCTCTATCAACTTGTACCTTTCCATCTTGCTGGAAGTTTGTTCTCACTCAGCCTATCCCAAAGAAGGGTGACCATTCCCAACCCTCTAACTATCGCCAAATTGCTTTAACATTCTGTCTCAAAAGTTTTCGAGTCTATTTACAGAAAAATTACAATGCATCTTTCCTATTACAACCTTCTTTCTGATCGTCAGTATGGGTTCCACAAGGGACATTCCACTGGCGATCTTCTCACTTACCTTTCAGACTCTTGGTCATCCACCTTTTGGGACTTTGGCGGAAGATTTGCCATTGCACTTGACATCTCAAAGGTTTTCGATCGAGTCTGGCATAAATCTGTGATTTCCAAACTGTCCTCTTCTGGTTCTGTCCTTCTATCTGTGTCTTCATCTCTAGCTTCGTTTCTGGTCGTTCTATAGCTGCTGTTGTAGATGGCCGCCTTTCTTCTCCCAAATCTATCAACAGTGGTGTTCTTTAGGGCTCTGTCCTATCACCAACTTTCTTACTTTTATTCGTCAGTGAATCCTATGCTGATGATTCCACCCTTCGTCTTTCCATTCGGTTCTCGCAACATCCATCTCAGCAGTTACTTCAGCGAACAAGGGATGAGGCTATAGCACACCTAATGTCTGACTTGGCTCGTATCTCTGACTGGGGTAAAAGTTATCTTTTTGTTCTTACATCAGTCAACATGACAAAATCTTCCACAGGAGTACCCACTAATGTTTAATAAAATTCAGCATAATTCTGCATCATCCTTAAACATACTTGAGGTTTCATCCTCTCGAGATTTACCTTGGAAAGATCATATTACATCTGTTGTAAAATTTGCTTCCAAGAGATTAGGTGTGCTAAGCCAACTCCGTACCTTCTTTACCCGTGGACAGTTATTGACTTTTTACGCTGGTTTTATTCTCCCCTGTGTAGAGTGCACCTCTCATCTGTGGAGAGACTCCCCACATACAGCCCTTCTCAACAAGGTGGAGTCAAATTCTTTCTGTCTCGTTAACTCTCCTCCTCTTACTGGCTCCCTTCAACCTCTGTCTCTTCGCCGCACTGTTCCATCTTTATCTCTTCTATCTCTGCTTCAATGATCACAGCTCCTCTGGACTGTCTGCTTGCATCCCTCCACCTGAACGGCGGGCTTGTACCACCCGTCTAGCAACAAACTCTCATCCTTTTTCTGTCCAACTCTCTAATGCAAGAGTTAACCGTTACTCCCAGTCCTTCATTTATGCACCAGGTCAACTCTGGAACTGTCTCCCTCTGTCTGTACTTCCTACTTCCTATGATCTCCAGTCTTTCAAACGCAGTGTATCCAGGCATCTCGAAATGAACGGATCCTGAATTTGACTCTCTGTTGTACTATTTTTGTTTTTTTCTTGGAAGGAACGGTGTCTGGGTTCTTGGCCTTTGGTTCCTTCTTCCTTGCATTAAAAAAGAAAAAAAAAGTAAATTTAATCAAGGTTTTGAAGGAAAGGACTAGGACTAATGTGTAATATATCTTTCAGGTGCGTGAGTTGACTCAGCCGTGGAAACTGCCTACAGAGAGGTGGGGGAAGGGGAGAAGAAAGCCAAATTAATACTAACCAACTGCAAAATGAATACCAATCACCAGTAATACCAACAGCTGCCTCATAAATACCAGCCAGCTGCCAAATCACTGTAATACCAACCATCTGCCTCCACTTTCCGGTAAGTGTCCCAGTATGACTATTTTTTGTTCTTGCAGTGGTCCCAAGCCCATCT
>JAGKTI010011374.1:0-26533 GCA_018397915.1 Birgus latro | reverse complement strand
TCAGTGAAACAGTGGCTAACAGACTGTGAGGTTCCCTTTATTCGAGACTGGCCCGGAAACAGCCCAGATATCAATCCCATTGAGAATTTATGGGCGCACATGAAGCGGCAGCTACGTAGTATGGACACATCATCTTTGCCTAAACTTGAGGCTGCGGCTATGGAGCAGTTTTAGTCCGTCTGTTCTGCAAAACTACGCCATCAGTCTCCCCAGACGCCTTAAGAAGATAATAAAGGTGAAGGGGAATGCTTGTAAATACTAAATTCAATGGTGAGTGTTAATTTGTTTCTCCTTGCTAACCACAAGAATGTTTTCTTTTTTTAAGATGGCGTCAACACTTTCCGCGCCTACTGTATACCTGACATCTTGCAGTACAGAAAAATCCTGCACTTCAGACAGAATCAGACCAACAGTTTAATTGAACGGGATGCTCTTGGTAGTTTGTGTCTTCATGTGTAGGCAAAACAGCTGTGGTACTGTGAATATGGTTGCTGCAGGATAGAAGAGGCTAACAGCATGCTAGCTTGACATCTTGTAGTACAGCAAAATCATGCACATCAGACAAAATCAGACCAAGAGCTTAATTGAATGGGATGCTATTGGTAGTTTGTGTCTTCATATGTAGGCAAAACAGCTGTGGTACTGTGAATATGGTTGCTACAGGATAGAAGAGGCTAACAGCGTGAGATACCCCACACATTTTCACACACGCACGGATGGATGTACAAAAATTTGAGAGAGTAATTACTCACTCTGACACTGTCTTGCCAACAAATCTTAAGAAAATTATAATATACGGTACAGTATTACGGTACCTACCCTGTAAATGATATACACTTATATCCATTCATCCATCATCCAATCCTGTGTTGCCCCTTGAGGAGTGTAGCAGCCCAGGGCTAGATAAGTTGGTCTTGACATTTAAGATGAGAGTGACCAGCTTCACTCATCCCTGAGTGGCGTTACATGAGCAATAAACCCCAACCATCCCTTGGATTTGTAAACCTGCACTGGGTCAATCCGATTAGAGCGCCTTAATAACCCACTAAACCACTAGGCATCTTAAGTTGGTTATATGGTTACCACCCAGCATAATAAATGGTTTCCTGGTGTACAGGCAACCATTTGGCTTGTCACTTGGTGTAGAGTCACCCACAGGCAGAAGGAAGAGGAAAGAATGAAGAAAGGAAAGACAAAAAAAAGCAAGCATGGGGGAAAGAAAGAAAATGAAAAAGTAAGATAGGCTAAACCCAACTGTATGTTAATATTTTGTGAAGTTTATATATGCAGCTCTTAGTCACTATGGTACATGTAATTGCTGCTTCGTAATATACTGTTCTGTTTTAAGTAATAATCTATGTTGAGCTATTCCAGCACAAAGTGTTCACGAAAACAAATCATACACTATTATCTTTATTTTGTTTTTAGATCTTTTAAAATCTGTCCGATTATTGCTGTATTCAAATATTTCTGTGATGTGAGGAACATGTTAGTATTAAGCAATGAATCTTGGTGACAGAAATAACCTGCAGCCTGAAATAAATATATAAAGTACATACAAAACTAAAGTGAAATTTGTACAAACTTCCAAAACATGCAATAAATTATTCAGCTGCAAACTGTACTGATTGTTTTCCTGGGCCTAATATAGTTAACCCTTTCGCGCACCGTAAGTTTTATTAAGTTTCACAGCTCACGATTTTACTTGCCTGCGCGCGCCACCAGGCCGCCGGCGCGACGCAAATTGCATGTATTCTTGCCTTATTTTCGCCACCCAAGCCTATAAATATTGCCCTGAAACTTACATCATCTATTTCGCCGATGTTTGTTCTACCTGATAAGCCAAAAGAAAAACCAGAAAAATACGAATAAAAGTACATTAGGCCGCCGTGTATAAACATCTTGGAAAGTTGATCTCACTTCCCAACATCGTCATTCGAATGTTTTCCATCATACAGAAAAATGTTGTTATAAGTTTTGATAGAGAATTTCATTGGCTTTCTAATGAGGTGTGTCCGGTTGTGATGCGATTTGTAGTTTTCGAGAAAGTAGCCAAAAACTAAAAGCCATTTTTGTAAAAAAAAAAAAATTGTTCAGGGAGGTATACTGCAGAAGTTTTCTCGCACACCTTATGTTTTTATTACATAATCTGATGTAGAATTTCATAAGCTTTCTCCTGATACCTTTTTGTTTTGATACGCCTCATAGTTTCCGAGTAAATCGCAAAAAACTACAGGGCACTCGCGGCCGTGGTGCACTTTCGTCGTGTGCGCACAATAACCGCCTACGTAACAACAACAACTTTTCATTAGAGAAATTACATAGTTATGTCCTGTACATATGTAGAATTCACTGATCTTTATCATGGTTCTTACAGAAAATCGATACGTTCAATAATTTTGGAGTAAATGGACGACAAAGATAGAATACTCTTCCTCGCCCGCAAGCGAGATAAAAACGCTCAATTTCCCTGCCTCACGAATGCAGTACTTAAATATTTTCGCTCGTTAGGTTTTACTATTATTATTTTTTTTACTCAAATTATACACGTGAAATATCATAAGCTCTTTGATAGTGCTCTTAGAAACTCGACATGACCACTAGTCTTTTTGCTAGGTACCAATACTGAAGCTGAACTTTCTTCCATATGTGTATATGTAAAGAACAATACTTATTTTTGAAAAAACAATATAGAAATGGAGAAATAGGTCAATATACAAATCAACAAAATATGGATAACTCACTTGCTCCAGAGGTGTTGAGCTGCTGGCAGGAACTTGAAGGAATTGAAGATGAGTTAGGTAGTGTGTGAGCTTGTGTGTGTGTGTGTGTGTGTGGGTGGGTGCGTGTGTGTGTATGTGTATGCGTGTGTGTGTGTGTGTGGCGTATTCTCTGTTCCTTGCAACACGTTTGCCTAACACATGCGATGCACATAATAGATTTCTCCACGAACATTTGCTGCACGACATACGTATATAATGTCATATATGTGTCGCTGTGTGGCGTATTTTCTTGTCTCTGATCATTACGTAACTTTCCGCTGTCAGTCAATGCACGCAATATTTCTCGGTGAACACTCCCTGCACTATTTTATACGTATATTTCACACTGAACCATATGCAATATAAAACACTATCACATGATTCCATCCCAGCCTCCTCTGCTATTTCCTTCCTTACTGTATGGCGTACGAGAGCGCCTGCTCCCTTAGCAACTGATGCATATGTCTATGTATCTCTATGGCATAACATAATGCCTGGTATGGTAGGTCGGTTATTTCACTAATCCAGGCACTATATGTTTCACAGATATAAGTAATGGCTTCACTATAAGGGTAAAATACATTACTTACGGGCAGGGTGAGTGGAAACCCCCTATAACAAACCAGACTCCTGCCTCTAGGCCTAACAGCCGATAACGGGCCCCAGTGCTTTACAAACAATATATCTATGTTCAATAGACAAAATCACTTCACAGTATAGTCAAAAACACTGTACAATCACAATATTTCAATAACGGATTCAGCCTTGGGTGGGAGGAGGAAAATGGCGGATTTAAAGGGACAACACAACACAGCACCTGCTGTCTGGCTGCTAGTGGAGCACTGAGATTCTATCACTATGTACAGGCACATATGAGCCATTGCAGTGTTGCCAAGGTCTTACCTCGGGAGAGACACGTGGCTGCTAGAACGCTAAAAAATTTGACGCAAATTGACCAAAAACTTATTTTAGGGTTTTTTTTTTCCCTGCATTTTCACGCAATTTGAGGTCCTGTGCTTTGGCACCACACCACATGAAATGCAAATTGCGGTCCCGTACGCGAAAGGGTTAAAGACTATAGAAAAAAATGCTTTCTGGTTGATATTGGATAAGCATAACTGAAGGTAAAATATATACTTTAATACAAAAGACTAACACTAAATACAGGCAGATTATGATTTTCTCAGTCCCCTGTTCTGGTAAAAACTGTACAAACAGTTCTCACCGTCAGTTAGAACTGTTCCAAAACATAATATGTACTCCTTGCAACTGGTACTGTAGATCAGGAAAAACTGACTTTTTTGTATTATTGGTAGCTATGGAACTTTCATAGGTAATTTTCTATAATCTTCTCTGGGTTTCACAGCAAAAAGGTGCATCAAAAAAGGGTAATTTACAATAAGAATATATTGTATTGTATATTTAAAATAAGCTAACTGATTTTAAAAAGTAGCACATCTCTGCCCTACCTGCACTACTTTTGCACTGGAAATGCTGCACACCATCTAACTGTCCTATATGACCTTTTCCTCTTCTTCATTTTCAGGGCCCAGATTCACAAACAATCTTATGATAAGTTTCCTGCTGTAACTGTGATAAATTCGCAAGATGAACAAGGAAAATGCAAAATCTCCCTATGTTTCTTGTTCTTGCAAAAACACACAGTTACATGAAAAATTATTACAAGTTACTTTTTTAGGAAGAAGACGAGAGGAATGCAGACTCTTCCCATGTCTCTTGTTCTTTTCAAAAGCACATATCAGTTACAGCCAGAAACTGACCACAACTCTGTAAATTTAGGATCTGGTATCTTCTCTGACTACTTCATTATACAGTACTGTACTTATTGCTTTCTCCTTCCTACATAACCCCACTTTCATACAAATTCTCTTTTGGATTATTTCTTCAAAATGTCATAGTAAAGCTCAGTATGTTAACTTAATTCTAAACAACATTACATATCACAAACATCATAACCATTTACCTACAGTTATCATAGGCTCTTCTGTGAGTCGGCACTGTTGGCAGCCTCAGAAGCTATGATGGTAGATGATGAGGAGGGTGAGGGGCCAGTAAGAGAATTAGTACCTCCCCTCACCTTTCTCTTTGCTCCTTGTCCAACCTCCTGTCCATTGTTACTGCTACCACTCTCACTGCAAAATGTCAGGTAAATGGTACATCAGTACTGTAATTATTATTTAACCCCTTTAATCCAATGTCATATTTTAAAATTCTATTCAGTTTCCTAATTACTGAAGCTATGATTATCCTTTAGCTGAAGAAAAAAAGAAAAAAAAGTCAGTGAAGCCAATATCTAATGCTACAAAACAAAAGTCTCCCCAAAGCTGCAACAAAACTGTCTGGAGACAGGGAGAATAAAACATGAACTGGTTATCATTAGACTGATGGCTTTATGACAAAAGAACCTATGTATATACTGTACATATTTTAGTTAATGGTGGATAGCTGATTTAATTTGTTACATACCCTGAACGAAGTATAATTACTAACTCACGAACATTTTTTAAGGGTTGTAATAGCTGAAATGAAACTTAACAAATTAGTCACTGTCCCAGCCGAGATTTGATCTCAAGCCCTCGCGCTTTATAGGCGCGCATGTTACCACTGAGCCCAGGAGAGGATCCCTACTTTGCCTCTGGGCAACGCGGGCTTTTTTATACACCCCATTACATACTTTTTTCTCCCCCTAGTGATTAATTTGGTCAGTTTCGCACACCCACATGGCAGCGTAGTGCACTGGAGGCCACCACCAACAGGATGTAAGGCTGACAACAAATCATCTGACCCTCAAGGCCCTTGCCTCACATCCCACACCGCTGCCAACCAATGTAATAACTGAAATGAAACTTAACAAATTAATCACTGGTCTGACTGAGATTCGATCTCAGGCCCTCGTGCTTTACACGCTCGCACATTACCATTGAGCCAAAGAGAGGATCCCCCCTTTGCCTCTGGGCTACATGGGCTTTTTTATACACCCCATTACAGTGTAACTTAATTCACATACATTTTCTATATGGTACTGTATGGAACGTTAGAAATTATACCTGATTTAGTAGGGTCTATTTCTACATTGTATGATTTGTAATACATGCCTGATTTTTAAACTGTTCCGACTGTTTTCAACATGTTAATGTTAGTCCATTAAGTTGCTCAGAATAAAAATTACAAAATTTTTCTCAAGTCTTACCCATTATCAAATTCCAAACACTGCTCATCATCAAGAACTTCTCTATTCTCAGGCACTTCCTCATCTGTCACAAAATTCTCTGCTGGGTGATGATAATTGTGGGCAGATTCTCTTACAGGTACATCCTCCTCCTGGTAACAAGTATTGTGCTTTCCATTTTCCAGAATATAATGTTGATCTTTAACTGCAGAGATACAGTTCTCTGGTTGCTCTAAAGACTCTTTTCCAACATCATTCCCCTGCTGATTTTCTTTGTAAGCTGGATTACCAATGATGACTGATGAGTCTCTCAAGGCTGCAGAATCCTTGGGCAAGGACACCTCTTGTTTTAACCTTCCAAACTTGAAGCCTTTCCTTCCATTTCTGGACATTTCATCATTTACTGTTTTGAACTGTTCATCATTCTGAGAATTATTGTGGACATTTTCTGATTTC
This sequence comes from Birgus latro, assembly GCA_018397915.1. Classification (NCBI taxonomy): domain Eukaryota; kingdom Metazoa; phylum Arthropoda; class Malacostraca; order Decapoda; family Coenobitidae; genus Birgus; species Birgus latro. The sequence continues at coordinate 20,125 of JAGKTI010011374.1, read as the reverse complement.
TTATCTGCAGGAGTAGAGATACTCTGAGTCACATTTTCATTATCTCCCCTGTTGTGTTCTACAGCAGCATCCATCTGGAAGAAAGATGACAGAGTACTTTTAAAAATTAATGCTACAAGTTAGGATTCTTTAGACATTCCCCAACAGCATGTTTTATATGACTGCTATCTCTCTTCAAAACAAGTTCCTTTTATGAAGGCATACCTGATATGGCTGTGATCCTGGAAGGCCAACTTCCATTGCTGACACCAGGGCCATCTGGTCTACAGCCAACTTTCTTTTGCGGTACAGGTAGCATCCAGCTCCAAGAGATCCAGACAACAAGGTTACAATAAACAAGCCACCTGAAAAAAGTAATGAAATAAAGTGAAGTATGAAATATGGGGTGTGCCTGTAGAGATGGATGAGAATGGCAGTGCTTTGGAGGACATCTGTGCCAGGAGGGGGTTGGTGATAGTTAATACCCTCTTCAGGCAGAAAATGATCCATAGGTACACATGGCGAGTGATGAGAAGGGTGGATGGTAAACTGAATGAATGAAAGGCAATGACTGACTATGTGTGCGTGGATGAAAGGATGAGAAGATGTGTGATGGTTGCAAGAGTATACAGAGGCTGGGGGAGTGGACTTTCTGACCACCACTTGGTGGCGGTCAGAATCAAGGTCCAAACAAAATGGAGGAAGAGAAGAAGGGAAGGACAGGAGGAAGTACAGTAGTTCTTACATGGAGGGCAGAAGAGTTACAAGAGGATGGAATAAAGGATGAATATAAAAGGGAAGTGGAGGAGCAATTGGGCAAATATAGATTGAAGCAGATGGGGGACGTGGAAGGTTTGTGCAAGATATTCACAGAAGAAATCTGTGCAGCATGTGAGGTGGTGTGTGGGGCAAAAAGAAGATGAAAGGGGGTTCAGGGAACAGCATGGTGGACTAAAGAGGTGAGAGAGGCTGTGGCACAAAAGAAAAAAGCATATAATGAGTGGATGAGGAACAGGGGTGTCGAAGAAGTTGAGAGGCGGAAGAGAGAGTTATATGTAGAGAGGAGGAGAGTTGAAAAGATTAGTAAGAGAGAGTAAGAACAGAGTGGATGAGGAATTTGGAAGGAATATGAGTGTAAAGTGGAGGGAATGTAAGAAAATGTTCTGGAAAGAGGTAAAGAGAGTTAGACAAGGTGCCAACGAAGTTAGTTGGGGTGTGAAAGATAAAAATGGTAGATTACTAGTGGAGAAGGGAGAAAAAGTGAACAGATGGAGAGAACATTTTAATGAATTGTTGAATATTGAGAATGAAAGTAATGCAAGTATAAGCAACTAGGGAATGGCTGGGAGAAGGAGGGTTGTGAGAAGAGTGGAAGAAATCAGTAGGAGTGGTGGAAGCAATAAAGAAAGTTAAAATGGGGAAAGCCCCAGGAATTGATGGAGTGTGTGGTGAAATGCTGAAGCATGAGGAAGAGACAGTAATAAAATGGATGTGAAAGGTGTGCAGATTGACCTGGGAGGAAGATAGAGTCCCGGAGGATTGGAAGTCAGGTATAATTATTCCCCTGTACAAAGGAAAGGGAGAAAATGAAGTGTGTGGTAATCATAGGGGCATCTGCCTTTTTAGTGTAATAGGAAAAGTATATGGTAGGATACTTAATGACAGAGTTAGGGAAGTAACAGAGGAATTAGTTGGAGAAGAACAGGGAGGTTTTAGGAAGGGAAGAGGTTGTGAAGACCAGATATCATTCTTAGATCTTCAGTGGAAAAGTTTCTAGAGAAGGGAAAGAAGTTGTATGCAGCCTTCATGGATTTGGAGAAAGCATATGACAGGGTGGATAGACAAGGATTGTGGAAAGTATTAAGAATATATGGAGTAGATGGGAAGTTGTTGAAGGCTGTGAAGAGTGTGTATGAGGGTGCTAAGGCCGCAGTGCTTGATGGCGAACTGAGTGAATTTTTCCATTTGAAGGTTGGATTGAAACATGGATGTGTCATGTCTATGGCTGTTCAATCTGTATATGGATGGGGTAATAAAAGAGATACAAGGTCGGACAGTGGATGTTGGAGTGGCCCTAGTGAAATAGGGCAGTGTTTGGAAACTCCCTGTGCTGTTGTTTGCAGATGATACTGTGTTGTTGAGTGAAGACGAAGAGGAGCTGCAAGGCTTGGTAGATGAGTTTGGGAGGGTGTGTAAGAAACGGAATCTAAAGATGAATATAGGGAAGAGTAAAGTGACAGTCTTCGAGAGAAGTGAAGTCAGTGAATGTACAGTGAGATTGGATGGGGAGGATATGGAGAATGTGAGTGCATTTAAGTACTTGGGTAGTGTGATGAGTAAGGATGGAAGGCACGAGGGTGAAGTGAGCATGGAAGTGAAAAAGCTGCTACATGACAGTACTGTGATGCCAACTCTAACATATGGAAGTGAAACTTGGACCCTGTTGGAGAGACAGAAATCAAGAGTGAGAGCAGTGGAAATGAGTTATTTGAGAGGAGTATGTGGAGTCACATGGAGAGACAGACTAACAAATGAGGAAGTGAAGGAGCATCGTGGTGTGAATGTGGATGTAATAGGAAGCGTTAGGAGAAACACATTAAGGTGCTTTGGGCATGTGGAGAGGATGGAGAGTGAGAGACTGACGAGGAGGGGGGGAGAGGGAATGGGAGGCCAAGGATGAGATGGAAGGATGGAGTGGAGAGGTATATGAGAGAGGGGGGTGTGAGCTGGGAGCAGGGCAGTGAAATGGCAGGGGACAGAGTGACATGGAGGCAATTTGTATGTGGCCACCTCATACGGGATTGAGGCATCTGGCAATAGATAGATAGACACACAGATGAAATATGGATTTTAACTTAGCCCTGCATCATACTGTTATTGTATCATTTATAAAGGCTCCAACATACTTGCATGCATCAGCCTTGGTCACCTAATGGTGGCACTCCATGTTGCCTGATCTCTGGCAGTCTCCCTATTCAGCCCCTTGTCCCTGTGGTCACACTCTATGACCTCGCCCCAAGTCTTTTTCAGTCTGCCTCTCACAACTCTACCCTTGACATTTACACTTTTCTCACTTTCCACACCCAGATGTCATCGTCCATCATCTCAATATGTCCAGACTATCTCAATTTACCTCTCGTCATCACAACACCAAAATATTCAAGTCCCATCCTTCCTCTCAACTCTTCAGCTGAAACCCAGCCCCCCTCTCCCAATAATACTTCAAACTGATTTCAATAACATACCTACAATCCAGGGTATGGGATCATACCCTGATTTGCTGAAGCGACAATCCTTTGTTGACGGTATGTAGACTGTATGATTCAAGAAGTCTGCCTCTTCCCATCGGTCAGTGTCTAACTCAGCAATAAAGGAAGCCTGGAATGTTACAGCAGAGAAAGAATATGAGTGCAGAAAATACCACATAAATATTTAACAAAATATGGCAAATAGCCTTTGCTATTAGTATTTTCCATTCAGCACACTTACTGGGATTATATTGCAATTGTTACTATACCAATACACTTTTATACAAGATGACTCTCCTCCTGCTGTCAAAATGCTTTACAGTAAATATGAGGCAAAAAAAAAAAGTCCTTAGTTAATGGAAGGATTATTGTAAAATGGAGAGAGAGAGAAAAAAAGAACAGTTGAAATTCTGTTCTAGGAGAAACAGATACCAAAAACACCTCTGTAGTTTTCATCATCTTGCTGTGGTAACAAGCTGAAGTATAGTAACTTTTGGTTGTTTTACGGCAAAAAAAAAAAAAAAACAGCAATCTGGAGGCCAGATGGTCTCACTGACCTACAAGAAGTAGAGCAGTCCATCCTTAGTGTTCATTGGCCCAACCCAAACTGAACTGCAATGACAAAACATAGCAGACTTCATCATCATCATCTAATCCTGTGCTGCCCCACAAGGAGTGTAGGAGCCCAGGGCTAGGCAGGTTGGTCCTGACCTTTAAGGTGAGAGTGACCAGCCTCACTCATCCCTGAGAGGCATTACGTGAGCAATAAACCCCAACCACCCTTTGGATATAAAGCTGCATAGGCTAAATCAGACTGGAATGCCTTAATTACCTACTAAACTACCAGGAGCCATAATTTTGTTCTAAAGTTACCACTCAGCATAATAAATGGATTCCTGGTGCACAGGAAACCTTTTGGCTTGTCACTCCATGACAATAAAAAAGGAGGGGTGGGGAGAAATCTGTCATATGATGTGCCTTGCTGTTTAATGTTAAAAGAACAGTTAACTAGAAAATGTGGTACAGTATTCACTGTGTTTCATATTCTTTTCACCCCACATATGAATCATGTTTTCTTGAGGTGTACAGTACGGTATAATACACCTCTGATCTCAACATAAGATATTCATGTTTGTCTTAATTTACCTTTGCAAGGATATTAATATACTATAACTGAATAGGTGTGCAGCTTGTGGTGAAAGTGGATATAATAGTTACAGGGAAGGAGAATGTAAACAGCATGAGTCGTACATGAGGAATGGATGAAGAATAGATAAACTAAGACAATGCAAATCTGCAAGTGACACTTGGTGCTTCTGCCCAATAAAGAGGGGCCCAAACATGGGAGCAACACCCCAGGAGGCTGCCCTATCAATGGATGTATAATGGCGGGGAAGTTACAGTGCCAAGGTGCGCTTGGAGGGTGTCCCAGTAGCTGTCCTAGCAGAATGCCCCGAGGCCACTGCCACAGCCATTGGTCGCAGCTGGTGGGCTATGGGTCCAAGATCCCATGCTCAGGCAGGGAACTGTGCAGGTGGGTCGGGTCTGTGGTATGTCTTTCCTCATTCTCACCAAATTATGACAAGAAAGAAACTGGAAATTCTAGGCAAGCCTGAGGAAACTAAAGCACCCAAGTGGATGAGAGTGGCATCATGGAATGTGGGAAGTTTGAGGGGTAGAGCAGGGAAGGTAGTTGAGGCAAATGGTAGAAGGTGTGCGGATGTGGGATGTGTATAAGAAGTCAGGTATAGGGGAGGATCAGCCAGAATGATTGCCGAAAGGGATGGACGTTATAAGTTGTTTTGGCAGGGTAGGATAGATGGATATGGTGGTGTTGGTGTGTTAGTTTTGGAGAAATGGGTGGAATATGTCATGAATGTAATGAGAGTTGGTGAAAGAATAATAGCAGTGAAAATTTAGTTTGGTGGGATTATGTTTGCATTTATATTGGCATATGCTAAACAGGCAGGCTTGGATGAGATAGAGAAGGCTAGATTCTGGGATGACCTAATATGTATTATAAGTCGTATGAGGGATGATGAGATTGCAGTTTTGGGAGGGGACTTAAATGGTCATGGAGGCAAAGCAGCTCAAGGATATGAAGGAGTACATGGGGAATGAGCATATGGTACAAGATATGAGGAAAGGGAAAAGATACTTAAGTTTGGAAGGCAATAAACATGATTATGTACAACACACATTTTAGGAAAAAGAGAGAGTAGGTTGATTACATAAGTGTCTGGGGGAAACAGCAGCCAGATAGACTATTTCCTGGTCACAAGGGCTGATAGGAGGTTAGTGAGGGATGTTATAAGTTATAGGGAGTGACGACTGTGTGCTGCAACACTAGCTATTGATATGTGACATGGTGCTTATGGAGCAGGTGATGAAACAGAAGACCTATGCACCTTGGAGGAAAATATGGAAGTTGAAAAACCAAGCAGTAAGGGATGCCTTCTATAGCAAGATTAGCAGTAGAGTGGTGGTTGAATAGGAAGATGTTGACAGAAGTGTTATGAACACAACAGAGCCCTCAAGAACAACCTCTTGAGAATTACTGATTTGGTGTGTGAATGGACAAGGGGCCCCCCAAGATATAAAGTAACTTGGTGATGGGATGAGGGTGTAGAAACTGCAGTTAAGGAGAAAAGAAGGCTTTTCTGGGAATGAAAAAAGGGTGGCAACAAAGAGGAACACTTGGCTTCCAAGCGTAGGGCTAGAAGAGAGGACTATAGGGCAAAGTCTGAGTCACAGAGACCTTAACTTGATAACCTAAATCATGTGAAATGGAAGAATATGATATTTATGGTGACAAATCAGATGAAAGGGGAGAATAGGGATATCACAGGTAAGCAGTGTGCGAAGAATGACAAGGGAAAGGTAGTGGTGAACAGAGGGGATATTTAAGATGCTTGGAGAGACCACTACCACCGGTTGTTGAATAAGGAGTCTGACTAGGACAGGAAAGGTTTGGAGCCAGCAGATCCAGTGTCTGACCCTTGGCTATTGATTGACACAGCTACTGTGAGTAGGTCATTGGGCAGGATGCAGGTGGGGAAGGCAGCATGTGTGACTGGGTTGACTGCTGAAATGTTGAAAGCCTCAGGAGATACAGGAGTCACTGATTTGAAAAAATACAATTATATATGAGTGTGTTGTCCTAGATGATTAGGTGAAGAGTAAATGTGTACAAGGATAAAGGTGATCCCACAGAAAGAGGAAATTATGGAGGCATAAAGTTTTTAGACCAGGTAATGAAGGTAACGGAGAGAGTTCTAGAAGGTATAAGTAGAGAAAGAATGAATATTGATGAGATGCAATTTGGGTTTAAGCCAGGCAAAGGGACCACTGATGTCATATTCACTGTTTGACAGCTTCCCGAAAAATATATAGGAAAGAAAAGGGAACTGCACTTTGTTTTTGGTGATTTGGAGAAAGTCTTTGACAGAGTTCCTAGAGAGGTGGTGTAGTGGGCAATGAGAAAACTTGGGAACAAGGAGTTGCTGATTAGGGTGGTTTACGGCTATGTATGTGGGTGCTTTCACCCAGGTAAGGGTGAATGGAGATTTTAGTGATGAGTTTTCCATGAATGTTGGTGTACATCAGGGGTCAGTCTTGAACTCCTTGTTGTTTATTATGGTACTGTACTTGAAGCCTTCTCATGTGGCTATAGAAATGGACTCCTGTGGGAGATGTTGCATTCTGATAATTTGGTGTTGATTGCAGAGAATGAAAGGGAGGTAGAGGAAAGACTTAGGAAGTGGAGAGATGGTAGGGGATGCAAGGGCTTAAGAGTAAATGCAGATAAAACAAAAGTAATGGTATCTAGGGCTGGGGGTGGTACTGTCAAAGAAGAGGGGGAGTGGCCATGTGCAATCTGCTACAAGGGAGTGGGAAGTAATTCCATCTGGTGCAGTGTTTGTGATAAGTGGGTACATAAGAGATGTGGTGGTATTTGAGACAGAATATGAGATAATGCTGATTTCATGTGTGTGGTATGTCGCAGAGAGCATGTGAGGATTACCAGGCATGAAAGGATTGAACTTGCTGGTGGGTCTCTTGAGTGTGTGGAAGATTTTGTTATTTGGGAGACATGTTATGTGCTGGAGGTGAAGCTGGATTAAGCTCTGTGGTTATGGTGAGGAGTGGTTGGAAGAAGTTCAGGAAGCTGTTACCTCTCCTGACACTGAGAGGGCTCTCCCTCCGTGCTAAGGGATCTTTGTATGCGACATGTGTGTGGTAGTGAGATCTGGGCAGAAAAGGAAGAGGATATTTGCAGGCTCAAATGCACAGAAACGGCAATGATTAAATGGATGTACAGTGCATCCCTGAGTACAAGGCCTGGGAGTGCTAGCTTTACGATGGATGAGCTGAGAGGTAGGATGGACTGTAGTGCATTGGTGTTGTGATGAGGAGAGGTAGACTGAGATGGTCTGGGCATGTGGAGAGGATGGGGGATGATAATTGGGTGCAAAAAGTGTCACGGATTAGGGACTAAATAGGGAAACTCCCAGAGATCGAGCAACATGGAAAGCACCATTAGGTGACCAAGGCTGACCCATGCAAGCATGCCGGGAACTTCAAAAATGAAACAAAATGAACACTGATCCCAGTATAAGCAAAGAAAGGCAAAGAATGATGTGAAACAATGAAGAGGAGTATGTGATGTAGAGTGGTCTGGAGTGGAGTGAGGAGGTGTGATGAACAGTGATGGAGTGGCATGGAGAACTTTCTTTCATAGTCACTCAAGATGAAGTCACATGATTAAGCATCTAGCAACTGACAGATACTGCAGACACTAGGGATAGAAATATGAATGTCGGAAAAATGTACATTAGTTTCGTTTCGTTTTGTTTTTGAAGGCTCCAACATGCTGGCATCGGTCGGCCTTGGTCACCTAATGGTGGCTCTCCATGCTGCTCGATCTTTGGCAGCCTCCTTGTTCAGTCCCTTAACCCTTAAGTCACACTTAATGACCTTGTCCCATGTCTTTCTCGGTCTACCCCTCCCAACCCCTCCCCCAATATTAACACTTCTCACCCTCTGTACCCAATTATCATCCCCCATTCTCTCCACATGTCCAAACCACCTCAGCCTACCTCTCCTCATCACAACACCAATACACTCCAGTCCCATCCTACCTCTCAACTCTTCCATCGTAAACCCAGCCCCCCCAGGCCTTGCACGCAGGGACACACTGCACATCCACATAATCATTGTCATTTCTGAGTGCAAAAATACAGTTTGTCAATTTGTGGCATAAATAAGGCTCAGAGTACTGACAGATTTATAGTACCACAATGTACTGTATATCTCTGAAGAAAAACAATAAATATGTTATACTGATTATTCCTTAATGAATGACACCTCTTTCCCACACTTAGTCTAAGCAAAGTTCTGTTATACTGTACCTGGATAGCAACAAATGATAAGTTGTGCATGTTGAACTCTGCCTCTGGTACCCGGGCATAGAGGAAGACAGGAGCATGGGGTGCAATGGGCAGGAGGAGGCCCGGGATCATTACACGCTCATTCTGGTTTGTGGTTACAAACGTGTACTTCCAATTGTGCCTGGTGGTGTTTTTATACTGGTACTGAAAGAAAGAATTACAAAATTTAAAATGATGTATTATAGAAGGGATGACTGAAAGTTCGTGGCCTCTCCAAAAAGGAATTAAGATGGAGGGGCCATTTAATTTTGGCAACAGATAGATAGACAGACAGAATTACTGTACAGTACTTTAAAATTGTTAATATAGCTTCAAACTGACCTCATTATATGGCTAATTGGGGAAGACCCACTCTGGTAAAAGTCTCTTTCAGGCAAGAGTGGATGACAGTCCATTAGCCTACTTAGGGAGAAATTCTGGTGTTACCATGGAAATATGAAACATTTTAAAGGTTGCTTTGTATTTTTCCAGCTAATGCTGGCCAGAGCTCAATATAGAAAAAGAATGTCTGAAAGGAGTATGGTGAGTAGGCTAATAACAAACAAGTCTGATACAGCTACTGATGTCCAATACTATAAGAGTTTACAATATGCCCAAAAGTGGCTGACTGAATTTCACTTAAAAAAGTCACGGCTATTGGAAGTGGGAAAAAAATGAAGCAACAGCATGTAGAGCAACTCCTTAAGTTTTTGCAGATACTGAACTGTTCTAGGTATTTCTATACACTGTCTTATGTGCAAAATACAAATGATCATAACAGTCAACACCTCAGGGCTGGCATGCGCAAAGTCAGTGAGTGATCACCATTTCATGAGAGTGTCTTACCATATCCATAAAAAATACTGTGCGGTATATGAAGACGAGTTGTGTGGGATGAAGGAAGGACTGCCTCGTGGTGCAAGGCAGGGCGATGTGGAGGTGATTTTGTTCATGGCCATCCCCTCCAGGATTAAGGTGTCTGGCTATAAATAAGCCTCTGTAGTACAGTAGTAAAGTGTGCATTTTCGTACACTGAAGAACGAGGGTTCGCGCCCTGCCAAGGTGATAAACTTTGGAAGCGTTCTTCCGGCCAAGTACTGCTTTGGTGGCCATAAGGGGTGCTGATGCTGAACCAGTGTCACATACTATAAAGTATGCTTGCACCCAGTGGGCTTACGTGGGCTGACTACACAAGGTTCACGGACTACACACGTCCAAAGCCACTCCAACACGACAATCACACTTACAAGCACTTCTCACCCTACATACAATCTCTGCAGAGCACCACATGTTGGTGGAGTGGAGCCTGATAAACAAGAAAGAAAGAAAAGAAAAATACTGAAGACAGCTAGACAGAAAAAGTAGCTACAAGCTGTTTTTGTCACACTGATTTGCTGTACACACAACTCCTTTGTCTTGGAAAATCTGGGAGCTTTTAAAAGCAGGTATATTATTCTTAATTTAACAAACTGGTAAAGTACAAGTAAAAATGTTTAAATTCAATGTAGGTTCAGTTAGTGTAGCCTAGTACAGCAGCTTAACCATATGTGCAACATTCCTAATACAGATGTTAGACAGACTGACATTTATCATAAGATAACAAGTCTGGAAAAAGTACAACAGCACAAAAGTATCAGTCAAATACCTTACGGTGCAACAGTAAGAGAATGATATATCATTAATTAGTCTCACTATGGTGACTCACAGAAATAAGAAAAGTGACATCAAGTGGGAGATGGCAATGGTTGATGATGGCAGTGGCCTCGATGTGCTCGTCCAGGATGTTGAGGATGCATGACGACACATAATTATCTAGGTGACATGCACAACCACCTGATCAGGAGAATAAGAGATCAATTAATAACATGATAATAACAAAAACCTGTGATAACATATCAATAAAGCTCATAAGCATTATGACGAAATATTACAAATGATTATTACCTGGTATGTGTTTACTGCTGGTTGCTGTGTCCTGCAAGGAATGACCAACAAAAGTGTCAAAAGGCACAACTGTTTCTGTACATAAGACATCTCTCTTCCAAGTTTGATGTAGGAGGGACAGAGAGAGAGCAGTGTCGGTGGACAGGAGTGAGAGAGAACAGAAGTGGATGACGTGGGACATGAGGGAGGTTAATACATCCTGACGAGACAAGTGCTGTGAAATGGCCATTATTTAATGTTTCTCCCGGCAGAATAAATTCAAGATCAAAGTACAGTAAGCATGTGCCACTCTCATATAACTGATGCCTCACTACTTAGCTAACAATAAAACACTGTACAGACTTCTACACCTGCAGAGTCTGTAGTGTAGCATCTACCCATAACTACAGCAAAATTTAACAGAACTTAAAACACATGACTGATCAATGGGAGGAGGAAAGAAACAACTGATCTGTTACATTTACTATCAAACACAATTAGGGTATCGTCGGTGTCTGGTGAAAAAGAAAAAAAAAAAAGGTACACCTACTGTACCTGATGGTAATCTACTTATAACAACACTGATAAGTATTAGTTGTAGAAAACAAAATACTGTACTAATCCTTATCCTTGGTAAAGACATGCCTAGTGCTCTGAATTCAAAATTTTATCAGCTTTCCAAATTGTTATGCTGTGTACTCAGAGTTCAACTCCTTGCCCTCTGAGTGCGAGCAACTGACCTGGGTTCTTTTCAGGACCGGGTCTAGAGCATGCAACCAAAGGAACAGGGCTCAAACACAGGCTAACCAGTCTTACACATATATTACCACAAAAGATACAAGTGCAGGACACAGTACATATGACACAGAAAAAACACAGTACATATACATAGGAATAGGAGTTGCAGGTGTCGCCCAAGTGTGGGAGGCGTCCCGTCAGGTGTGTGCTCTCAAGAGAGGCACAGGTCCCTGGTCGTGTGATGGATCGTCTGATATGGGCTGTGGGGTGGCGTCTAGGGAGGCTCCTCTCTGGTGGAGCCTCGGTGCATGTGGCAGCCCTCAGGACTGGGGCTGAATAGGGCAAGCAGGAGCGCAACTCTGCGCCTGCCCTTGGAGGAGGAGGACGGCTTGCCAGTGGGTCTGGGTAGGTTCTAGCCTGGAGTCCTAGGGCTGTCCTTCAGTGGCTGGGGGCTGCGGTATTGTCCTCGGCGTCAGGAGGCTGGGAGGGGCTGCATGCAGCGTCTCGTCCTCAGGGAGTCCGGCAGCAGCTGGTGATGTCGGGGCACCGGCTGTAGTGAATACACTCCCAGGCTCACGATGGGGCCACTCCAGACACTCTCCAACAGGGATTCTGCTGGGGAGAAAGCTCCGCCCCTAGGGGTGTAGGAGAAGTGAGAGGGGCATCCCACTTGGCCTCTGGAGGAGTGAGGCAAGAAAGTATGCTGTCCTCACAGGGAGCCACAGGGATAGCAGATGAGGGAAGTATGGTGGACATTCCCTCCCGACGAGCACGGTGGGTGCTGCTGTGGTTTCGCTAGTCCCTGGGTCAGCAGGCGAGGGAAGCATGGTGGACGTTCCCTCCCCGGCAAGCACAGTGAGTGTTGCCGTGGTCCTGCTCCTGGTGGGGCTGCAGACGAGGGAAGTATGGTGGGCGTTCCCTCCCCAGCAAGTAGGTTGACATTGCTGCAGTTCTGCTTTACCCTGGGAGGACAGGTGAGAGAAGTACGGTGGACATTCCCTCCCCAGCAAGCACAATGGGCATTGCCACGGTCCTGCTCCCGGTGGTGGGCTGCAGATGAAGAAAGTACAGTGGACGTTCCCTCCCCGGCAAGTACGGTGGACGTTGCCACGGTTCTGCTTTACCCTTGGAGGACAGGTGAGGGAAGTACAGTGGACATTCCCTCCCCGGCAAGCATGGTGGGCATTGCCGCGGTCCTGCGGCTGGCAGGGGCTGCAGACGAGGGAAGTACAGTGGACGTTGCTGTGTTTCTGCTTTGTCCTGGGAGGACATGTGAGGGAAGTAGTGTGGATGTTGCCATGGTCCTGCTCCCAGCAGGGTCTGTAGGTGAGGGAATTACAGTAGACGTTCCCTCCCCGGCAAAGTATGGTGGATGTTGCCGCAGTTCTGCTTTACTCTGGGAGGACAGGTGAGGGAAGTACAGTGGATGTTCCCTCCCCGGCAAGCATGATGGACGTTGCTGCGGTCCTTCTCCCGATGGTGGGCTGCAGACGAGGGAAGTACGGTGGACGTTCCCTCTCCGGCAAGCATGGTGGATGTTGCCGCGGTCCTGCTCCCAGCAGGGTCTGTAGGTAAGGAAGGTATGGTGGACGTTCCCTCCAAGGCAAGTACAGTGGATGTTGCCGCAGTCCTACTGGGGACTGTGAGAGCACAAGTCCCACCCCGATTCTGGCGAGTGCTGGCCCAGCTGGAGAGTAGTCTGCCGGGACTGCGTTCCTCTGTTTGGTTTCACTGAGTGGAAGAGGGGCGCAAAGTAGCGGGGGACATACGGCCGTCTAGCACGGAGCCTTCATGTGCCCTGTGCGCCTCCCTGTGGTCTCCTCCTTGGGTTGGTGTTGCGACACCCTATCCGTGGCTCCTCCATACGGTGGGTGTTGCGCCACCCCTTCCGTGGTCCCCCATCAGGGTGAGTATTTCATATTTATTGATATTTTATTATTCTTATTTCTGCCAGGATTACAGTACCAGTAAAGTCAAAGTACGGTACTTGAATACCACAGGTGGGGGCGCCCATCATCCACTCACTCGATGTAGTGCTGCCTCTCCCCCCTCCTCTCTCGCTCTAAAGAATAATAATTATATCCTTGATACCAACCTACTGTAGCCTACAACTATTACTGATATTAGCCTATAACTGATTTAACATAACACATGGGAATAGGCCTTGAAATATAGGAGTTAGGGTTTGAGGCCGCAGATGACGCGACGGCCAGTGCAGATGACACCAACACCCCCAACCCACCACCAGTACCACCGGGGGGCCGCCGCTGACACTGAGCGGCTGGGAACAGGAACGGCACACCTGTATCTCTTCCCGGCGCCCCTCTTTCTCCCAGGTGGTGCCCCGGAAAGGTAGCAGTCACCGGCGCCTAGTCTCCGGCCAAAATTCCACTCGGCAGGTAAGGGGTGGAGTTCACAACTCCACGCAACGCCACAGTATTGGCCACAGTCATACCGGGTACGGGGCAGAGCCGGCCACAGTTCGTTCCCCAGTTGCGCCCCCGCTACAGGGCCGCGGCACGGATGCGTGTCGGTCGGGCAGGACAGGCCATAAGTTGTCCGACTCCTGTAGTCGTTCCCCCCAGAGTAGCGCCGCAGTACCAGCCACAAGCCATATTGGGTACGAGGCAGGATTGGCCACAGTCCGTCCCTCTGCTACTAGTCCTCTTAGCTCCACAGCACGAGCCAATAGCCGCACCAGAGCTACAACCTCCTGTGCCACTACAGCGTCGGCCATTTGTCACGTCAGGCCAGAGGTAGAGCAGGCCATTAGCCGCACTGAAGCTGTTGTCCCCTGTGCCACCACGACGTCGGCCATTAGTCATGTCAGGCCTGAGGTAGAGCAGGCCACTAGCTGCACTGAAGCTGACGTCCCCTGTGCCACCACGACGTCGGCCATTAGTTACGTTAGGCCAGAGGTAGAGCAGGCCACTAGCTGCACTGAAGCTGATGTCCCCTGTGCTACCATGATGTCGGCCATTAGTCACGTCAGGCCGGATGTAGAGCAGGCCACAGTCCGCTTCTCTCCCACAGGAGGACCTGCAGCCAGAGAGGACCCCTCCCCTGAGCCGTGGCAAGGCCTCGCCCGAGGCCTTGGTTCCCTGCAACTCTACCAGTGTGAACAAAAGCCGAAGCGGAGCCCCAGCAGACCCCGCAGCCGACGTCGGGCCCTGTCTACTACGTCCCCGTGTGACGACCCTGTCGGCGACGCTGCCCTCCACCCGTTGCCGCAGTCCAGCCACCCCAGGTTCCAGTGCCCTGGGTCCTCAGTCGCCCCGAACACCGGGGTGCAACTTACCTGTCAGGCCTGTCTCCTGGCTCTCTTCAGGCCGAGCCCCTAGTCCCACAACTACGTGTGGGGCCCTGTTCAGGGGCGCGTCACTCTGCCCTTCCTCCGCACGGAGGAATCAACCTAGGGCCCACCAGTGGTAGTGAAGCGAGTGGACTTTACCTATGTGTGTGCTTTCTAGACCCAGATATATGTGTGTGCATTACCTTATACCATGCAAGTGATTCCCTATGTATTCTCGTGATAAGTGACCAGGAGCCCAGAGTATAAGATTGGACGAGCCTAATAGCTAACCTTGGCCCAACTTATATCCCGAGTGGAGTCCCGCGCATCCCCCCAGTGAATGAAACGCCACAGTGACCAACAGAACAACAATATTGTGCCGATTGTGCCATTCCCTTGTTTATTAAAACTCTCCCTCCCCAGCACACAGGCACGCGAGTGAAACACCTCAGTGGCTAACAGAAGGAATAGATATTATTCCTATCGTGCCTTCCCCTTGTGCATTAAACCTCCACCCACTCCAGTGTCTGGGCACATTAGTTAGGGTATGTCTGGGCATCTCCAAATGTCCCGCTAGAATACCGCGGTCTCCCCCCTTCAGTGATCACTGCGCGGCTGACTCTACCTGAGATAAACTTCCGGCCGACAAGTGTCTAGGTGTTAATGTAACTTATATACCAGTGCCGTCCAGTGCTATATGAGCCTGGGAAATTGTAGTAAATTCATTCCTGTGTCCTGAATCATAAGTGTATTTTATGTGCCATAAGCGCTGGGCAAATAATACCATACTTCTACCAGCCGGTATAGTGACACTTCCAGTCAAGTAAAACTTTGTGTTAAGTTGTTAAACCATCCCCGGCCAACCAAGCCTGTAATGTATTTGTTGATGTATTATTGTCTCTGGGAAGATATATGTAATACATGTGTATAACGGTCACTGCCTTGTTTTCGTGTCCAGTCCTATTCCTTAGAGTTACCGACACGGTCTAGAATAGGGACCCACTGTAGCCTGCGTATTTGAGGGTGAGAAACCGACCCACAAATACGTAGCATAACAGGCCTATTAACCAAGGAGTCACCTTCACTGCTAGACTTTTTTTTTGAGCAGCTGCAGGGGTAAGACCTTTCCCCACTCGTCTTTCTCGCTGCTGCACTTCTGCCAGTTGTCATGGTGGATTCCACTGCTGCTTCAGCCTTCGACCCGTTGAGGGGGGCACCCAACAGCAGGATTGAGTCCCCTGGAGCCACGAAGATCTCTGGAACCGTGAATTGGTTCAACGTGAGAGCGCGTTACGGGTTTATCAAGCGCCAGGACACTGGTGCTGATGTATTTGTACACGGCTCTGGGATCGTTGTGCCGAATCCACGGCATTTCCAGCGTTCACTAGGCGTTGGGGAGACTGTGGAATTTAGTGTCATTCAGGCTACCAAGGGTCCCGAGGCTAGGGATGTCACTGGACCGGGAGGTGTTGCTGTGAAGGGCTCTGCCCATGCACGGTGGCGCCCCCCGGCCAAGAGACATCGGCCTGGGGGTCCTGGTAGTTCTCGTGACATGAATACCTTAGTTACGATGTGCGTCGCGACGGCTAGAGCTTTCTGTGGGGATGACAAGGCGGTTCTGGCTGTTCTCCTCCCTCAAATCTTTGAGGAGAACGGCCTACCGCGCCTTGCCATTCCCCGTAGCTTTGCCCGTGACACTCGTCTCCCCCATCGTCAGGAGCGTCAGGCCCGGCGCCAGCAGCCGCCACCACCTCGCACGACACCGCGAAAACGGCTGCGGTTGGATGCTCCACTCAATAGGGCAACTGGCACCTCCAATTCCGCCTCTCAGATCGCCGAACCGGAACCGGAACCGACTCAGGCCATGGACCTCGATCTCGTCCTTGGGGAGACTGTAGTGGAGGTTCACCCCCCTCCGTCAGGAGCTGAGGAGGAGCGGATCCCTTCTCCCGTCCCTTCTGTCCATCAGGACGTGGATCAGTCCCCCTCCTCTCCCTCTCTATCTGCTCCTGATGTTGTGGAGGAGCCTCTTCCACCCTCTCCACCGCCGACTGCCGCTGCTCGTCCCTCTTCTCCCCCTCCACCTAAGGAGAAGAGGAAGAAACCGAAGTCCAAGAAGGGCAGCAAGGGCAAGCCCGACCCTTCTGACGTGTCTCGGCGTATTCGGGCCTTACTTCCACCAGTACACGCCCGCGCCAACCTCGATGCCACCACGGATACGGAGCTCGAGGAGTTGCTACGTGGCCTCACGGAGTCTACCAACGATGAGGATACGTTGCCTCTAGTCTACCAGCAACTGTATCTGAAGTTCCGTGAGGCGTACATCTCTAACTCCCTCTCTCCAGCCCAAGAGGACGATCTCCGTGAGGGCATCGGGTTTGATCCGCCGCGAGCCGCCCTCGTCCATTACATCGTTTGCAGGCTGCTCTCTTAACCTGCTGCACTCACCTGCATCTGCTTGCTCCAGCTCTGACTTCCTGCTGCCTTGCCAGTCTGCTTTGGACTGGTCCTGCTCTTATTTATTATTTTTATTATATTTTTTTTATTTTTTATTTTTTTTCCGCCAGTTTTTTTTTGCCAGCGCGCTTGCGCGCTCTTTGACGGGCTCTCCACCCTGAGCCCGTGCCACACCTGTGTGGCAAATCTTTTCATCATCATCATCATCTTAACTAGTTTTCGCAAATTTCTCTTAAACGGATTTCTTTATGAAACTGTATTTTAGAATTAGGTGTTTACAGTACCAGTACCAAGAACACGGGCTACGTGAGAGATGATAGAGGAAGTGATGAGCGAATTAACGCGGGAGGTTCAAGTGTTGGTAGAGAAGGAGGGTATGAGGGAGACAAGGCTGGGGGAGGGAAGGGTTGGGAAGAGAGGGGATTAGGGAGGGTTGGAGGCGGGGCTTTAAGAGTTAACGGACGTCGCGAGAGGTTACGGGCTGTCTGACGTTCGGAATGTACTGTATGTGCGGCTGCGGTACTCACCGCCGTCACTCTCCGCTACCCTTTTCACTTCCTATTCAAGTCTTTACATCACACTGCCTATTACTAATATTAGTTCTGAATGCTGAAAATAGTGCGTATCAGGAAAAATGTATGCGTTAATATTTATAAAAACTACAGTAACAACCTAACGGTATGAGAAAAAAATGAGGATGCAGTATGTCATTGTGGGTAAAGCTCGTTAATGGGCATAGGACTTTCGACCATGTCTGTATGTATCTAGTACAGGTATAAACTTAACCCCAATCAGACTATCTTAAAAATTTTGGCACACCATTCAGTCTCACGATGCATTATTTCTTGCTGACGTTACCGTTTGCAGGCCAAATCGGTGCTGAGCTACATCTACTAATGCTGTCTTAAATGGAAGAGCGCTAACTCAAAATAACTATTATACTACTGTGCATTTAGTAGGCTACACCTTTTGACTGAAATGAGAAGTAGCCTAAACCTAACCCACCTGAAAAGAATGTATTGGTATGTCTATCTATCTCTAGCCAACCGCCTTAATCCCGTAAGAGGTGGCCACAAACAAATCGCCTCCATGTCGCCCTGTGCCCCGCCATTTCATTGCCCTGCTCCCAGCACACACACCCCTCTCATATACCTCTCCACTCCATCCCTCCATCTCAGCGGACCTGCTGTCCGGATATACAAAAACCGCTCAGATCTCTATCCCTTGCAAGGAGGACGGTGGACTACAGAAGAGCAATAGCCTACATTCCACCAAATTCACGTCCAGATGAGCCTGGTGACACAACAACTTTAATGCCAAAACATACCTTAGTTTTCATATCCAATCGCTTCAACATACAAAATACGTAGACTGGTGTAGCATTACTCGCTGAATTCATGGTAAAGTTTCTGTCTGCAGTGTGAGAAAAACGAGTTGTACCCCAACAACGGTAGCACGACGATAAGCTTGTGCCCCGGCGCGCAACAGGTAAACAAACTTCAGCGACCTCATGTTGTTCCCCCAGGCAGTCCCTCCCCAGCACCCACAACAACAACCCCTGCCACATCACAGCCATGGATCCTCAGTTACTTCACTCAGCATTGGCACAGCACTACCACGTCACAGGAACGACACCATAACCACAAGAACAGCACCACAAGGCAGTCACATGCACAGCACTATATCCACTTTCCCACAACCCCGTCATAGGCACGGCATCACAACCACGTAATAGGCAAGGCACTACAACCACATCACTGGTACGGCACCACAACCGCGTCACCACCAACACGACCGTCACGGGAAGCAACCCACAATCCTGTCACAGCCTTAAGCACACGGCAACACAAGCACATTAGTTCTTGGCTGCAACTCCTTCACAGAAAATAATTATAAACTAATAAATAAAGAGCCACGTGGCCTTTTTTTCTATGTTCAATAAAAAAATACTATTGAATATCTTAAAATTCCCAACAACAGACTAATGATACCTAATACATTTTATACATCTGTTAAATGGACAAATAAAGACAAGGGGTCTTAATAAATGTGTAAATTGACGAACACACGAGAGAGAGAGAGAGAGAGAGAGAGAGGTACAGTATAATAGGCCTCCCTGTATAGTTTTCATTATATATTGGCTAAAAGTAAAAACTCTGTATTATCATAAAATTAATAAAATAGATGAAAGTGAAGACAAGGAGTGAGGGTAAAGCAAGAGAGGGGCGAGGGTGAGGGAGAAGTGTGGAAGGTTAGGGTGAGGAAGTACAAAGGAGTACAAAGGAAAGCAAACAGCAACAGACCTCGTGGTCCTTTCGAGGCTGTGAGTAAGGAGTGTGAAAGATGAGGGTGAAGGATGGGTGAGGAAGGAGAGGTGGGGGAGAAGTGAGGAAACTGTGGGCGAGGCAGGAGGAAGGAGAGGATGAAGCTGGAGCAAGGAAGGTGAGGGTGAGGCAGGAGGGAGGAAGGTGAGGGTGAGGGAGTGAGGCCTGGAAGGTGAGGGAGAGGCAGGAGGGTGGAAGGTGAGAGTGAGGCAGGAAAGAGGAAGGTAAGGATGAGGGGGGATGGTGAGAGTGAAGCAGGAGAGAGGAAGGTGAGGGTGAGGCAGAAGGGCGGAAGGTGAGGGTGTGACAGGAGGGAGGAAGCTGAGGGTGAGGCAAGACTGTTGAAGGTGAGGGTGAGGCAGGAGTGTGGAAGGTGAGGGTGGGGCAGAGGGTGGAAGGTGAAGGTGTGGCAGGAGTGTGGAAGGTGAAGGTAAGGCGGAGGGTGGAAGGTGAGGGTGGGGCAGGAATGTGGAATTTATGAAGAATGAAGACAAAGCTGAAAGCAGAATGGAAGGAAGGTGAGGTCAAAGGAATAAGGGGAATGAAAATGAGGAACACAGCATGAAAGTGAGGTGACCGTGAGGCTGGTCGGAGAAAACTGATATCTAATGAGAGAGCAGATAGTGAGAATGGAGGGAAGTGATGAAAGTGAAGTCAGAAGGAAAGTGAGGTGATCGTGATGCTGACATCAGGAGGAAAGTGAGGAGATTGACAGGCAGACAGAAAGTGAAGTAA
>JAGKTI010011372.1:11721-26536 GCA_018397915.1 Birgus latro | reverse complement strand
ATAAATCCTGGCCCAAAATTTTGCCCAAACTGTTCAAGAGCAAAGCATATGTCAAGATGCAGACTTTCACGAGGATTAATCCTCTTGTGGTGTTTTCGGAACTTTGATTCGACCAATAATTTTCGAGTGAATGGCCAAACAAAAAAAGCATCAAGTGTTGCGGGGGATGGAGGAGGGACAGGGAGGATAGGGACGGAAGGAGAAGAGGGGACATGGAGGGGATATATGTGTTCTTACCTAACTGTATCTTTACAGGAATGAGTCAGGCTCATATTGTCCTGTGTATTAACCCATCGCATCTGGCATATGTTCCGCCAACCCTTCTCCTAGCTGGGCATTCCTGAGAAGATCGTGTGTTTCTAAACTTTGATATCTCAGCTGACACTTAACCAAAAATTAAAAAAAAAAACTAAGTGTCAAAATACTCGCCAATCATTCAACTTCAAGCTGATGTCCCCAAATTGTCCATGAAGGATGTGTAATCAGAGAGAGTGAGTGGGGAAAGGGGTCAATTTTTGTTGTTTTTTTGCCCATGTCCTTGTGCGTGGCAGATGTGTGGTGACACAACTAAGGCTTACACCAGCCCTTCACAATAATAACACTTCCAGAAGACTGCAGTCCATCACCATTCCCATGTGCACTTTTAAAAAATGTGGCAGGAGTGCTGCTGTGAGTCTGGTAAACATAGCAACGACCTTGAGGCAGGCTGCCTCAGGTACAGGCACGTGCACTTACTCGCCTCACCACTGCTTCACTACCACTGCCTTACACACACACACAGACACACACACACACACGGAGATGTATGTTTGGCTTGCATTGTCACTTGATTTTAGCACTGCTATGCCACTACAAGTCTGGGTATTACAACTACTGCAAATACTACTACTACTACTATTACTACTACAACTACCACTACTGCAACTACTGCTACTACTACAACTACTATTACTACTACAACTATCACTACTATAACTACTATCACTCCTACCACTACTGCTACAAATAGTACCACTACCACTACAACTACTACTACTACTACATGAAACCTAAAAAAAAAAAAATGTGAACAAAATAGTTATTCACATATTCGTACTGTCCAAGATCGAAAATATTTTTCACTATAACAGAATTTTTGTCCTATGATTTAGAATTTTTCATCATTATAGATATACACGCACGAAAACATTCACTAAAAAATAGGCACTGATTTCATCCTGAAACAAACTTTCTGCTTCCATTGTTCACAAAAATAGACAAAGGAGTGGCATGAGGCATTGCGTTTCCTCCTTCCTTCTCTCCCTCCTCCTTTTCTCCACTGTACTATATTTTCCACTACAGCAGATTTTTTTTTCTCCTGTGATTTTTACTTTTTCATAATAACATACACACATGATAATTTTCAGTAAAAAATAAGGAACTGATTTCATCATCAAACAAACTTTCTACTTCCATTATTCTCATAAAGAGACACAGTGGTGCCGCGAGGCTTGACTCACCACGTTTCCTCCTCCCTCCCTTGTCCATCTACTCCATTTCTCCACTCCCTACCTTCTCTTCCATCTCCTCATCCGTGCCAATATCCCCCTTTCTAGGATCGTCAATACCCTCTGAACCATTCCCATCGTCGGAAATAGCAGATGAATGTACAGTGGGAAACAATAGGTGCACAGTGGAGGACTCACGTCCTCCACCCTCCTCATGCGATGCATAAATATCGACACTCACTACGGCACTCACTTTCCTGAGAGGAAGAGTCACTTTCTCCATTCACAATAGGCAATAATGTCATCTCGAGTTCTCTCCCTGTTGCACTATCACTAAGGTCTTTTCTTTTCTGGCCTTTGGACTTCATTGGTGCTGGAGTTGGTGGCTGCAGGCACTCAGCCGAAGATCTGAACACAGGGAAGAATTTTTGCATAGGTCTATCCATTAAGGAAGTAAACAGGGAACTTAAGCGTGACTTGGATGCATGCAGGAGGGTTGCCTGTGGCATGTGGTGAAAATAACCCGTGGAATATTCAAACAATGCCTTGAAACACTAGATCATGTATACATGTCACCCAGACTTCCCCTGGTCATCACTTATACATGTCACCCGGACACAATGGGTTAAACCATTATTATCAAACATATCCTTAAATTTATGAATAGTTTTGGCACACACTATTTCATCCAGCAGTGCTTTCCACAGATCAATTGAGGCGTTTAGTCAAATAATGATGGACGTGCCATATAAATGTTTTGAGATATCCAGTGCTGAAAATTTGTTTCATTGTAACTCATTAACCTGTATCCCAATTTCAATCAACAGTTTCAAAAAATAGAGCTGGTAAAATACTATAGGACACATGTGAATAAAGTACAAAATATATGATACATCATGTTATAATGCTGTTCAGTTATTAACCCCATACCATAGTACCTCTATTAAAAAAAAAAACATAATTTGAAAATAACCACAGAAATGAAAAGGACAATCACAAACCCATGTACAGTAGTGCGTATTTATGTGTTGTGGGGGGGGTGATTAACAGTAGCCCAGCAAGTCATCGGTCTAGTGCTTTCCGTTCATCATTAACTTGATTCAGATTAGGACCAGTGTCTTGCTTGTCAGTTTTCACTGACCCAGTTACAGTCACTTTACACTGACCCAGTTACAGTCACTTTATCAAGTACAGAACGAACTCTACGTTCACCTAAACCGTGAATGCCGAGGAATGATGATCAACAAACATCGTAGACACAAGCCACCTGTACCAACCTGCAGCGTACTGGGACAAGAATCTGTCTTATCGTATAGGACTTTTTGACCTTGTTGTGAAGATGAACATGGCATGGAAACATTTCCACTGGATAGAAAAATGGCAGACGACTGTGTTGCAACCTAAATATAAGTTTTAGGTATTTGGCAAGTTCGTCGTTATTTGACTAAACCCCTCAATTCCTCTGTTTAGGAAACCGAATTTCCTTACGTCTTTATTGCCTCTTTTTTATGTAGTTTTCTTGCAGTGTCCTCTTGCTGATGCTTCCCCATAGGTTATGTACTCATTTATATCATTTTTTTTTCTCTTTGTGAGATGCATTTATATAGCATAATCATGTCTCCTCTTCTCCTTCTCTCTTGTTATGTTCGTAGGTTCAGTTTTCCTATAGTTGGACCAAAATGTCGGGATCGTTTAGGCGTTGCCCCTCTTGGGAATTACCCCTCTTGCGGCGTTGCTAATTTTTGTACTGGGCAAATTATCGGATTAGAGACAGAGTGCTATGTCCTCGCTCCCACCACACCACCTCTCTCTCTCTCTCTCTCTCTGCATATAAAATTTACATTTTATGGGATTTATTTCTATATAAAAGTTTATACGGTTTTATGAATTATTAGAATTTGAGGAAAAGCCTGTCTGCCTGCCCCTCTGTCTCCCTCTCACTCTGCATATAAAATGTACATTTTATTTTGATTTATTTCTACAAAAAGTCTATACGGTTTTATGAATTATTACGATTTAAGAAAGAGCCTCCTGACTGTCTCTCTCTCTCTCTCTCTCTCTCTCTCTCTCTCTCTCTCTCAGGTGTTACCCCCAGGGAATGTCAACCCCCATTCATCCCCTATTTATACTCCTCCTCCCCCACCCCCTCTCCACCCCTGATTCATTCCCCCACTGGGATTTGCCACCTGCTCTTTCTCTCTCCGTCTGTCTGTCTGTCTCTCTTTGTCTGTCTGTCTGTCTACCTGACTGCCTGTTTCTATCTCTCTCTCTGCATATAAGATGTACATTTTACGCAGATTTATTTATTAAAGTCTATACTGTCTGACTGTTACTTCACACACGTTGGTGGCTGTTGCTGTTCGGGCAACAGCTTTTGAGGGATCAATTATAGATCCTCCATTTGCCGCCTTATCTAAGAAATACTTATTTACGCTGTAAATAAGTTCTTTTTCCCAACTGTTGAGCTGATGAGGGCTAGTATGGAGTGGTAGGAGCTTCCATCTTGGGTGAAGGCCGGAGAGGAGGTGACCTGTGGATTAACACGGTCAGTCTGACCTGCTCACCTGATCCATCCCTCGCTGAGTGTGTCAGAGTCGGAAAGCAACGTTGCCAAGTCTTGCGGTATTTATAAAATGTCATTTTTATTATTTAAAAAAAAAACATAACACTATATAGCCATAATAAAGAATTAAATATATGTATACTGTAAATAAATTCCATTTAGAAGTAGTAAATAGCTGAAAAATTGAGACAGAGAGGTGTTTGTTGGTATAGACTTGACAACGCCACAGGAGGGTTAATTCCCATGAGAGGCAACGCCCAAACGATCCCGACATTTTGGGTGGACTATAGTCTTTCTTCGTAGCTTAGACTCCTCAAGTTTGGTACCCATCTTGTAACTGTCCTTTGTACTTTTTCAACCTTATCTATGTGTTTTTTGAGGTGAGGATTCCAGACTACTGGTACATACTCCAAGGTTGGTCTGATAAATGATGTTAACTTTCTCAGCATGTCTTCATTTATATATGTGAATGCTATCCTCACGTTAGCAAGCAGTGTATAAATGTTACCTGCCTTCTCATTGATGTGGTCAGCCGGAGATAGTTTGTTATTGATAATCATTCGTAGGTCCTTCTCCCTTTCTTATATGTGCAGGTTTGAACTTCCTAACTTATAATTCCAGTCAGGTCTTTTTTCACTTGTACTAAACTTAATTACATGACACTTGTACACATTACTTTCCATTTGCCATTTATTGCTCTGTCATGAAGTTTATTTAATTCTTCTTGTAGCTCTCTGCAAGAATCTGTGTTAGTAATTCTCCCTTGTATTTTTCCATCATCAAACATTTTTAGATAGCCTCCATTTCCACTGTTACTGTCTATGTTATTTATGTATACTAAAAGCACAATTGGTGCTAGCACTGATCCGTGTGGAACTATGCTAGTCACTTCCCTCCATGATGAGTAATTTCCCCGTAGTACTGTTCTCATTTCCCTTTTTCTGAGAAAATCCTGGATCCAACAGTACAGGTTGCCTTGGATTCCTCCTTGATGGTACAGTTTCCATAAAAGTCTTTGGTGCGGTACTCTGTCAAATGCTTTCTTGAAATCTAAATAGATACTGTCCTCCCATCCTTCTTTTTCCTGTAATATTTCTGTAATTATATCATGGAAACTTAATAATTAGTAACACATGATTAACCCTTTCTAAAACCGAACTGCCGTTTTGTTATCATATTATGTTCTTGATGGTTTACCCAAATTTTTCTTATCAGCTTTTCTAGTATCTTACTTACAACACTGGTCAGTGATACTGGTCGGTAGTCGAGTGGATTCTGAATATTCCCTTTCTTGAATTGGGGAACAATGTTTGTTTTTATCTAAATATCAGATAGTTTACCTGGACCTAAGCACTCCTTGAGTATTAAATATTATACTAGCTCTCAGGGATCCTGTGCAAGGGATTTTGCTGGAAGGGCACTAAGCGTGCTGCCCTCCGCCTGTTGGCCAATAGGCGTGAATCTCATAGGTCCTTATCCTGGGGTTCCCTTCTTTCTCATATTTTGAAAATACCCAGTTCTGTCCTATATTGGGGATGCTGGGCGCAAATGGGTTAACTCTTCTGCACATTCATGTAGCATCCAACATGAAATTTTGTCAGGGCCATTTGCTTTTCTTTTGTCTAATTTACTTAACTCTTCCTGTGTGGGCATGCATGTTCCATATCATCTCTCTCAGAATTATTTTCTTCTGTAAAAACTGATTGGAAATTTTTATTTAGTGCTTCACAAATATCTTTCTGTTGTGCATAGATGATCCTCTCGTCCGTTATGGACTTTATTTTATCTTTAACATTGGTTTTGCTTCGGATGTAGCTGCAAAATAGATTAGGTTGATCGCCACTTTTATTCATGATGTCTTCCTGAAACTGTCTTTGAGCTCCTCTCCTTATCCTGGTATAATCATTTCTTGCCTGTTTATAGTTGTTATATGCCATCTCACTATTGTGTCTTCTGTGTCTGTTCCACAGCAAATCTCCTTTTTTCTTTTGATTTTTCACATTCTGTATTAATCCATAACTTTATTTTCATTTGTTTTTTTGTGCTGAGGGATGTAATTTTGGACTCCTACTTCATAAAATTCACAGAATTTTCTGTACTTAACATTTAAATCTTGTCCTCTGGGCTCATTTTCGCAATCTATTTCTAAAAAGTACTTCTTTATGTAATGTTAGTTGCCTTTTTTCTAGTTCATATCATTTTGTAACTCTCATTACTGTTAACTATGTCATATGCAATCCTATCTATCTATCTGTCTATTGCCAAACGCCATAATCCCGTAAGGGGTGGCCATTTGACTTTGAGTTATTTGTTTTACGGGGAGAGGCACGTAGCACACGTCTAGCAACAACCTCTCATCCCTTTTCTGTCCAACTTTCTAATGCAAGAGTTAACTGTTACTCTCAGTCCTTCATTTATGCAACTGGTCAACTTTGGAACTGTCTTCTTCTGTCTGTATTTCCTGCTCCCTGTGATCTCTAGTCTTTCAAACACAGTGTGTCCAGGCATCTCGAAGTGAAGGGATCTTGAATTTGGCTCCCTTTTGTATTTTTTTTTTCCTGGAAGGAACAGTATTGCGGGCCCATGGCCTTTTGTTCCTTCTTCCTTGCATAAAAAAAAAAAAAACTCCGCCAACCCACTTGTTCACACGTAGGGAACACATATGGTTTGGTTATATGGTTACCACACAGCATTGTAAATGGTTTCTTGGCTTACATGAAACCATTTGGCTTGTCACTCAATGTAAAACCACCTATAAAGGAAAGAAAAGCAATAAGAAGTGACAGGAAAGATGGGGAAATAGGAAGAGAAGACGACAGGCACAGAATAAGAATGGTACAGGTTAAGAAAGAAGTAGGCAGCATTACATCATGTGATTGGATGATGGTTGCCACCACCTACAACTAATGCAATCCTGCAATTGCAATTTAATACTGCATGGTTGCTTTTGCCGAATGGAGGATGGTACATTATATTGTCAGTATCATTTTCTTGCCTAGTAGATATAAAATCTCATACTGATGGATAATCAAGTTTTCATTTTCTGGTGTTTTCCTTCACATGTTGTATTAGGAAAAACTCCTGCACAAGATCCAGGAGCTTTTGATCTCAACGGCTTTCATGGCTTCTTACATACAGAGTATTCCAATTAATATTTGTATTGAAGTTTCCTGTTAATATAATTCTTTCAGATCTCTCTTCCATTCTATGTAGTAATGCATTTAAACTCTGAATTGTACTTTCTACCAGGTCTTCATATTCGCCTCTTTCTCAAGTGTTTGTTTTGGGTGGCATGAATAAATTTGCCACAATTACTTTCCCTTCAGATGTGTTAATCTCTACTGCAGTCAGTTGTACTTATGAGGGTATATCTAGTTCTGTTTCTCTGGCTTGTAGATTTTTCTTTGTTAATATTACAATTCCTCTTCCTTTTCTAAAATTTATGTGTCTTCTCCATATAATGTATTCCTCCAAATTTAGGGTAACGTTTGATATCTTTGGGGTTAATTTTCTTTCATTTAGGCGAATAATATGTGGTTCCTTTTCTTTGGGATAGTCTTTCATTTCTAATAATTTAGACACCATTCTGTCTACATTCAAGTACATCAACTTAATCATCTTGTTCACATACTTGCCATAGCTTGAGTCTACTACCTTCCTTCTCATTATTCCGTGTAGGTTATGTACCACTTTCGTATCAGCAATCCAATTACTGTACTGTGAAAAAAAAAATCGTCTAATCTTTCTTTGTTCTTTGTTTTTGCTTCCTCGCTTTTCTTTAGTATTCCCATTTATTCCTTAGTTAGGCATTTTTCTATCCATACTTTTATTTTTTTAATTCCTCTTTTTCCATGAGTTTGTTTTCATTTTTTAGTATTTCCTCCACAGTGTTCACACCTTGGAAGGTTACTTTCAAGGGCCTTGACTTCTTTCTCTCATATTTCCCATGCCTTTTCAGTTCTTCACTGATATTCTCTGATACTTCATTCAATATGTTCATTATACAGTGTTTACCACGTTTTTTTGTCTCGAAATTTTGTCTTATTTCTTTTTCATCTATACCAGTGATTACTACAGATTTGTTGATATTTGCTGAATCTTTGACCAGTTTTGGGTTGTTTTTAATATTGTTACGAAGGGGGATTTGCCAGTTAGGTGTTCGAGAACCTTCCCGGTGTTCCTTGTTTACGATAGGCTGGTATCGATACGAGTCAGAGTTGCCAGCTTTCCTGCTGTTAGTGAGCACAGTTATATTGTAAGTTATGCATAAATTTTTATGCTCTTTTTCTCTATAATGTTTGATTTACGTGATTGTTCGTTAAATTATGTAATTTAATTCGTTTGGTAAATGATTTAGAGTGTAATGTAATGTAAGAAGACTCTGGCATGTTTGATGTCTCTTAATTGGTAACCGTGTTGCTAAGGGTGGGTTAGGACCAGGGGGTACCAGAACTGTGGAAAAATAGTTCATTCTCGAACAATGCAAGTATATATAAGGATGAGGGATGAGACACTAGCAGTTTTTAAGGTTTAGAGTTTAGTTGGGCCTCGGTCAGTGTCAGTGAAGTGTGTACATTTTCGGTACTTGTGAAGTTACTGAAGTGTTATTGTGAGAACAGTGAAGTGTTGTCAGTTATTAAGTGAAATTGCAGTTAGTACAGTTTGTATACGTCCAGTGCTTGTGAGAACAGTGAAGTGAAGTTAGCAAGCATAAAATGGAATTATTTGGTAAATAAAGACAGTCAGTTTTAGGAAGCCAGTGTTTATTTTCGCCTCAGCTGATCTTGTGTGCTGTAGACCTAAAGGCTGACCATAGGAAGAACAACTCACTGGGCAAAGTTCTTCCTATACTGCACTACTGCTGTTGGAGCCTGTGGCAGTGTGGGGACCTAGGATGCAACAATATCTTTCACTTCCTTTCTAATGCTTTTTATTTGTATCTTTTGTTTCTAGGTTATTCCTTGCTTTCACCATTTCAGCACATATAGTTTTTACTTCATCTTTGCAATTTCCCATCATATCGCTCACCTGGGTTATTCTGTCTTCAATATCACTGCTTTGGTCTGTCAGACTGCTTGCTTGCCTAATTGTCTCCATATAATTTTTGAACTCCTCCATAATACTCTCTTGATTGACAAACTGTACTCGCCATTTCATTAGTCTTCCTTCTAAGTGAAACAGCCTCAACTAACCATTCATCTGTTGTTTTCTTTTTCTTTTTTTCCATTTACTAATTTTTCATATTCTTCCTTCTGCATGCATAATTCATTCTTAATTTCTTCTATTTCACGTTGAAAAGTTTTCTCCCGTTTATTCACTTGCTCAGCTAATTTATTATATGTTGCCATTTCAACCAGTTCTGGGTAGAAATCATCATCCTGTTTTTTACCTTTATCCCTTCTCTTAACCCGTCATGCCCTGACCGATTTCCCACCTCTGATACCCTCCAATCCCGAGCGATTTTGGAAAAAAAAAAAATTGCTAAAACATCCGCTTTTGGTGAGAAGCAATGGAAAATCACCAAGAAAGTGCTTACCTGGGTCTATAAGTGATCCAAACAGGCAAGCCTCCCTCAGGCAGGTGCTGTATTCTGTCACTGATGTGTCTGGCTCTCACGTTTTCTATGGTAGGTATACTGTATATGGGAGAAACAACAAACATTAGGTCTACATTTATTGATATAGAACTAATAAACATTCACAATGACAATATAATGGTTTTCATTGAAAAACATAGGAAAAATAAGCATTGTTCCATTGCACGAGCATAGCGAGTTTGGTCACAGTGGTCACACGTGAGTCGCTAAGGTTCTTGTTTCGGCAGATATATCATTTTTTGTACTTGCATAGTACTGTTTCAATGAAATTTGACCATTTTTCACTTTATGTAAATGTTTCCAGCTATTTACATTCATTACGATGATATTTAGTGTAATGATAGCGCATATTTGCATACTCTGTGCACTCGCTAATCTTTCAACATACGTAACATTTTTTATACTTGCATAATTTTGTTTCGATGACATTATACTATTTTTTACCCTAGGTAAATGTTTTCACCTATTTACATTCCTTACAATGATATTTAGCGTAATGGTAACGCATACTCACGTACGAAGCGCACTCGCTGCCACTCGTGTTTCAACTTAAATTGTATTTCTCTACTTACAATATACTTTTCCACTAGAATAACAAACGTTTCCACTTTATACTACTACTTACATATTTACTGGGCTTATTTTTACAGTGAGCGTCCGAAAATCGCATCTTTACCTTATGATCACACTCGCTAGGAATGTTTCGACTTTGATTCTATTTCTCCACATACATAATACTTTTCCACTAACATTACACCCGTTTCAACTTTATACAACTATTTACATATTTACAGGCCTTATTATTATTACACTGAGCATCTGAATGTCACGACTTAGATTTTATTTCTCTACTTACGTAATACTTTTCCACTAACTTTACACCCGTTTCCACGTTATACAACTATTTACATATTTACAGGCCTTATTATTTACACTGAGCGTCTGATTGTCGCATATTTACATGAGATGGAGCGTCATATCGCAATCACACCATATAAAAAATGAATCAAGGTGTGATGATATTCCTTAAAGCAAGGGTGAATACACAGACCAACATCACACTCCACACACTTATATCTGGTGTCTTTTCACTGAGTGCTGGGTCTCACTCTAGAGTTCCCGCACACATGACACCTCTGTTGGGGCCTAGGTCTGTTCGGCTGGAGAGGGATAGGGGTGGGAAAGTGGCGCGCTGTAATTCTCAGGGGAGTTCGTGCAGTAGGGGCAGTGCGGGGGCCTCTCAACTGCATAGTGGGTGATTATCTCCCGGGAAAGCTCCCTCACAAACCCTTCAAGGTCTCTTGAACTCCCGTTTTCACGGCGTGCAGGTGGCGGCAGTTTAGGGCCGTGATGTCGAGCAGATGAAAAATTCTTGTACCACTTCATTCTGGTCCTGGCACACTCCCCACTCGAAATCGTGGAGTCAGACTGGTCCACCTGCCTCATGTTGATGTTGTAATCCAGCACACACTCCGGCTTCCAGATGTGGTGCCTCCTCTCGCTGCCGTAATCCACGGAGTCTGTGCGGTGCATCAAGGGGCGGTGAACCGTGGACACGAGGCAGACTTCTCTGTTGTGATTCCACACTGTTGCAAGGATGTTGTTTGCCTTGAAGAAGACCACCTTATTCTTGTCCAGTTTCCACCCCACCTTGACCATGTGATGACGGTTCACCTTGACGGTACCACAGATTCCCGTGTCGTGCAGGTGTAGATAACAAGCGAGAACGGGGCTAATGTACCAGTTATCCAGGTACAGGACGTGACCACGATGAAGGTACTCTTCTATCATAGTCTTTACCATGGCCCCAGAGAGTCCAGTACTCCGATCTTCTATTACGTCTGTCTGTGCACCGGTGTACAAGACTATGCCTTGCACATAACCAGTCCTACAGTCACACATAACAAAAATCTTGAACCCAAAACGGTGTCTTTTGCTGGGTATGTACTGTCGAAAAGAAATATTGCCTCCCCACAACACGAGACTCTCGTCTATGACAAGGTCTCTATATGGATAAAATAATGATCGGAACGTTTCCCGTAGGTGATGAAATACCAGCATGATACTCCTCATTTTATCCGTGTTATTTTCATTTGCAGGATCATCATCATCATAAATGTGGAGGCGGCTGAGAATTTGCTGAAAACGATTACGGCTCATTACCCTGCCAAAGAAACGTGTGTTTATGACAGCGTCCATGGTCCAGTAGGCCGGAATTTGTCTTTTCCATACAATACCCTTCAAAAGAACCAAGGTTAAAAATACAAACATCTCTGCAAGGGAGACAGGGTAATCATAAGTGAGGGAATGAATGTTCCTCGTGCCCAGTCGTTCACTCTCACGATGCTGGCTGCTTGCAAAGATGTTGGTTTGCTCCACAATGCGCTCCAGAAAATCCTTCCCAAATAACAGGTGGAAGAAATCCAGCCTGGTGGAGCCTGGGTGGATTTCTGGAGCAGTGCAGCCAGTGTGCCACTCCTCAGTGAAGGGTGAATGATGCGAGTGAAATCACTCCCATCTTCCAAATTCCAGCTCACATTTGTGTCGCCCCCATCGTCGCCTTCGTCGGGGTGGGGAGGGGATGCTGGTGGGGGATGTTGGGGAGGAGGAGTGAGGCGGGCTTCCTCACTCGCGCTCCTCTTCCCTCGGCCTTTACCCTTACCCTTTCCCTTCCCCTTACAGCCTTGTGGAACATCAGGGGGCTGTGGGGAGGAAGTTCGGGAATATTGGGAAGCATGAGACGTGCTGGGGAGGGGCTCCTCCTCATCTCCCCGCTCACTCACTGCACCACATGTACCATCACGCTCCCTTACCGCCCCACGTGATCCACTCCACTCCCTCACATCACCACGTGAGTGCGATGACACTTCCACCACTCTTCCTTTTAATAGTCATTCCCACCACCACACTTTCAATTTCACTTTCCACTCCCTCCACGCCACCTCCGCCCTCCCCAAACAAAACACTAGGCTCGTATCTGATTTTCCGACGTGCTGTCCGCTCATGGCCGCGATGGGTGATGTGCTCGCGGCCATACCACGTGGCAGTGCGTCCCATGCCTCTGTCTTCGTCCTCGTCCTCACTTTCGGGCTCCACATCTCGTAGGGGCTGGAGAGAGGTGGATGGATATTGTTTGGGTGCAGGCTTGCCCTCTCTAGCGGCCTGATAAGTTACATAGCGCCGCTTCCTTGGGGACGGGACCTCCTCATCACTGCTGTTACTCTCCTCCTCTGGCTGCACATAATCTTTGTCAGCGACATCATCATCCAGTGGGGAGTCGCTGTCGCCTGTGAAGGGGTCCAGGGTGGCTTGAATTTCCTTCTCAGAGAGACCTCGGTGCGCCATGTCTGACCTGGGTCACTGCTTACAGGTGAGTGATCAAGGTGAGGGTGAGCGCGGGTCATGCGGGGTCGCTGAGTGTCCCCACCTAGTAGCAGGTAGGGGAAGGTCTCCCATGCCTACATACCAAAAATCAAGTGTGAGATTTGAAAACTGCAAATTATGAACCTTGCAATTGTGCGACATACGGGTACGTTGATGGGTGTCACCGTGACAAAATGTTGCGATGTACCCATGTGTCGACGGGACGCCTCAGGTTAACCCGCCCCATCCCGGCAGATTCTCGACCGCTGATTCCCCCCCCCCCCCTCCCCCGCTATTTTTGGGAAAATTTTTTGTTTGGCTCAAACCTCTGCTTTTGGGGAGAAACATCGAAAATTTATAGAGAAATTGCCCACCTGAGCTTAAAAATGCCCAATACAGGTAACAGTACCCTCACCTAGCTCGTGCTATATAGGGAGATTGGCTCCAGAGAAAATGGAGTATGGGAGGGGTAACTATTCCAAACCACTCATTATACGTATTTATTTATTTATTTGGTACAAATTTATATGTAGTACAAAAGTATATTGGTTTTCACACAGTAATATTGGTGATATAAGTGTTGTTTCACTTATCAAACACATCAACATACCGCACCTTTTTTGGTGACATTACCTGATAATAATTTCTGTTTCTTCCTCTAACGCTATGTAAACTTTGTCCTCCACATTGTCATCGGTTGGGAAATCACACTGGCCTTGAATTTCGTACCGTGGCGCGACATGTCTTTACTGGCCAGGTCACAGGTAACAGGTGGGTTGCCAAGACAATGGCGTGCAATGGGGGGGGAGGTCACGCGGGGTAAGGCGTTGTCCCCACTTGGCATCAGGTAGAGGAAGGTGTCCCGTGTAAACGTACCAAAAATCACGGGCGAAAGTTGACAAATGTGCAAATGACAACCCTTGCAATAGAGGCGCGTTTATGTATGTCAACGGGAGTCACAGTGACAAAACGTTCAGACTTAGAAGTACGTCAATGGCAGTTGGCAGGTTAACTCCTTCCATATTCACTTTACTAAGATGGTGCTCAATTTGCAGTAATTCTCACTTAGATAACTTTTGCTTACAAGTTTGCATCTCTCTACTGCCTACCAGGTGATAGACAACACCCAGCTGATGATGCATTGTATCAATGGATACTTGCACTAATTGGATGTATTCTGTTATTTGAACAACACTCCTACTTACACATGCTCTACTATATTAAAACATCAGTTACTCTAACTTAGTGCAGAGCTTGACTCATATAAAAATACTATTTAGGTGTGGCCAGTTGTGGCCAAAGGTGGCCAATGCAGAGCAAAGTGACGGACGTCCTCTCTCTGCCTCTCTTCCAGTGTGTGTGTGTGTGTGTGTGTGTGTGTGTGTGTGAGAGAGAGAGAGAGAGAGAGAGAGAGAGAGAGAGAGAGAGAGAGAGAATGATAGAATGAGTGAATGAGAAAATGAGCAAGTGAGAGAACGAGTGAGTGAGAATGAGTGAGGGAATGAATGAGTGAGTGAGTGAGTTAGACGGGGTGGGGAGGGGGCGGTAGTAGGGCAGTTTGGCTTTCTTGTCCCCCTCCCTGTCTCCCCGCTCTCCCTCGCTCCTGATTGTCCCCCTTTCTGTCCCCCTGCCCTTCCCTTCCTCCCTCAACCTCACTTGTCTCCCTCCCCGCCCACCCGCACCCTCCCATAACGCTGCTTGTCTCCCTCCTGTCCACCTGCCCTCCCCTGCCCCCACGTAGCTCGCTGCAGCCTGCCTGGCTATTACCCTCCTGTCAGTTACCCCCCCACCTCCTCAACTACCTGC
>JAGKTI010011371.1:16428-26540 GCA_018397915.1 Birgus latro | reverse complement strand
TCTCTCTCTCTCTCTCTCTCTCTCTCTCTCTCTCTCTCTCTCTCTGTTTTTTTTCTTTTTCTCTTGCTTCTTCCCGCTCCTTCTTTGTCTCTCTGTCTCTGTCTGTCTGTCTGTCTTTCTCTCTGTCTCTCTCTGTCTGTTTCAGTCTGTCTGTCTGTCTGTCTGTCTCTGTCTTTCTCTCTCTCCCCATTCTTCCTCATGCTGTCTTCATCATGTTATACTCTATTATTTTAATTTTTGGATGAAAGAACCTCTCTAGGACCGGTTATGTCCCTCTGTCTCTCACTAACGATTTTCGGTTGTGAGGTGCTTCACTCAGATTTTTGCGAAACCGCCCCACATCACACTAAACCTCACCACATATCACACCAGACCACACCACACTACATCACACTACATTACACCATACTGCACTACACTAGGCTACTCTACACCACACACCACACCACACCACACCGCACCACAGCAATGGCATTTACCATGGGTCTTTTAGCTCCGTCATTCACTACCCTTGTGTGTGTGTGTGTGTGTGTGTGTGTGTGTGTGTGTGTGTGTGTTTAAATATTATTTGCTTAACTCCGTAACTTTCTTCTCTTTTGATGTTGCCCTAATTCTTTCTGTTTTTCTCATGCTATTATTTCCCCATTTTACTTTTTTCTCCATAGGTTTGTTTCCATTCCACACTTTCTTCTCATTTTCCTCACTTACCTTGCCTTTCATCTTCTTCCCTTCTCGCTTTTATCAGTCTCTCATTCAGTCCATCCTTAGTCACCTCCCGCCTGCAATATACTTCCCCCCTTTCGCCTCATCTCTCCTTCCCTCCACACGAGGTGTGGATAGTGATAAATTTTAGGTATAAACTTGGGGGAAGCATCAGGGTCGTACTTAAAATTAGTATCTCCTTTGTTACTAACAAAAACCTACTGTTTTTGGTTAAAACAAAATCGTGGCTGATAATTTGTTGTATAATCCCTTTGAGATACTTGTATTGAGCAGTACCTTTATCCTAGATTATTTACTGAACAGTATTTATTTTTTAGAAAGTTTAATCACTAACCCCCAGGTTCCAAAAGGCACCGGTACATAACATGCACAGTCTGCTCTGGTAGTATCAACGGATTTTTTTTCTCTCTGACCACTCCTTTGTTTGTAGGGTGTGCAAATTCCTCCATGGTCTTGAGGGAAGACTGTTCGAAGCTAGTAACAGAATTAATACCCTTGCTCGCACAGTTGATATTTCAGAGGAGTTTGTTATTAGCAACGTCGGAAACAGTGTGGAGAGGAGCAACACTCTTCGGTCAAGGACTGTTGCTGCCCAAGATGGGAACTGACGTTCTCCCCCATCCTGCTGCTGAAGCTAATCAACCCTAATCTGAGCAGGACAATTTCTAGCCAGTGCAAAACGATGCAAGGATGATGAGGAAGCAGTGCATCGTATCGGTCACCACTTACAATAAATTTAAGAGTTTAGCTGATGCAGAAGAAAAAAAATCATAAGGCTCGACTGGTGAGAGACTCGATCATCCGTGGACACCATATGAAATTTTGCAACTGAGCACCAACCAAAAGAATGGACAACTGTATTCCAGATACCAATCATGATGTTGTAACCGAACCTGTAAACACGGTTACAGAGGGAACATACACTGAATGTCTGAAGAGTTTCTGAACAAGTTCAGGTTGATGATCCAGCATTACAAAGAGAAGACAAATACAGTAACATTTGTATTATAAGTGTTCTCCTAATGATTGGTGCAAGCACCGTCTTTTGTGGCAAGGTTTATAGCCTGAATAATCGTATCAGGCCACTTTGTTTACAGGAGGCTACTGAGTCTGTTGACATATGGAATCACTCCTATAAGCAGCGTTCTCTGTTTACGCATGATGGTCGTCACAGCGGTTCTTCATGAATCTAATAATAGCGTCTGGGTTTGTCAGAATGAAACAAATTCAAGATGTTCCGTGGAAACAGGATACATAATCGTGTTGGGCTTATGCAGTATCGTGTCTGAATATCATTCCGTCACACTCACACTATAATCTACGACTCGGCCAACCCTGATGCAAATAATATCCAACCACCCACCTAATTGGTCACCCTTTTCTGGGCCAAATTGCCGGTTACTGACATGCAACCATAGTTTAATCAGGTAAAACCATTTTCATAAACCTGTGATGTAGGAGTAATATTTCCAACCTGACATAAACCACCACATCACCACCTTCACCGTAGCTTGCGTACAGACAGTACCTTCACCTCAAGGACATGTTTTACACAACACTTTCCTTTCGAGGATATATTTTACACAATACCATCAGCTCGAGGACAAAAATTATACAACGCCTTCAGCTCTAGGACATTTTACTCAAGCACTTTCAGCTCGAGTACATATTTTACACATCTTCAGCTCGAGGACATATTTTACACATCTTCAGCTCGAGGACATATTTTACACAACATCTTCAGCTCGAGGACACCTTTTACAAAACACCTTCAGCTCGAGGACATCTCTTACAAAACATCTTCAGCTAGAGGGCATTTTTTACAATTTATTTACACTGCTGCCAGACACAATGATTCTACTGAAAGCATCCTGGTACTGTTGGGGTTAACGAAGGCTCTATCTAACCCTGCCAGTTAAAGGAGTCTCCAGTACAACAGGAATTAACCCGCCGAGTCCCGACCGGTTTTTTTTACCCAGCCTCCCCCCAGATCCCGACCGATTTTCGAGTTTTTGTTTTTTGGCTGAAACTTTCGCTTTTGGTGAGAAACATCGAAAATTCATAGTGAAATCGCGATCCTGAGGTAAAAAAATGTTGATACAGGTGTCACTCAACCTTACGTTTTTCTTCTTTTTCAGGGTACCTGGCTAAGAAAACGATCTATGGAAGGGTTGACTAATTCAAGCTACTTTAAATTACGTATCTATTTCATTTATTTGGTACGAATTAATGTGTAGTAAAAGTCTATAATGGTTTTCACACAATAACATAGGCATTAATAAGCATTGTTCAATTACCCAAAACCCCAGTATATTGCACCTTCCTTTACGACATTACCACCTCATCACTTCTTTTTGTTTCTACCTCTAGCTTCTTTGTTTCTTTGTCCTGCACCTCAGAAATCACTTTCACTGTGAATTTCGTCATTAGAGCGACCGTGGGGCAACATACCTTTACTGGCTAGGTTGCTGCTAACAGGTGAATTGCCCAGTGTTGGGGGGAGGGGGGAAGGGGGAGTTAGGAGGGACCAGGCAGTATTCCCACTTGACAGCTGGTAGAGGAAGGTCTCCCACATATGCCTACCCAAAATCACCCGCGAATGTTGAAAAATGTGCACACAATGGGCCTTGCAATTGTGTGACGTACGAAGTACGTCATTGGGTCTGTCCTCGGAAAAAAGTTGCGACATACTCCGTACGTCGATGGGACTCGGCGGGTTAATGAAGGTTGTATCAAATACCCCAGGGTACAAATATCTTTCCGGAACTAAATAACATCGAATGGAGACAACAAGAAAATGTCAATGTGTCTTCGGGCAACCCGACGAGTCCCGACCGGTTTTTTACCACCCTACCTCCAGATCCCGACCGATTTTCGACTTTTTTTTTGGCTGAAACCTTCGCTTTTGGTGAGAAACATCGAAATTCATAGTGAAATCGCGATCCTGAGGTAAAAAAATGTTGATACAAGTGTCACTCAACCTTACATTTTCCTTCTTTGTCAGGATACCATGCTGAGAAAACGAACTATGGAAGGGTTGACTAATTCAAGTCACTTTAAATTACATATTTATTTCATTTATTTGGTACGAATTTATGTGTAGTAAAAGTTTATAATTGTTTTCACACAATAATATAGGCGTTTATAAGCATTGTTCACTTTCCCCAAACCACAGTATATGTCACCTTCCTTTACGACATTACCACCTCATCACTTCTGTTTGTTTCTACCTCTAGCTTCTTTGTTTCTTTGTCCTCCACCTCAGGAATAACTTTCACCGTGAATTTCGTCATTAGAGAGACCGTGGGGCAACATACCTTTACTGGCTAGGTTGCTGATAACAGGTGAATTGCCCAGTGTGGGGGGGAGGGGGGGTAGGGGAGGTCAGGAGGGGTCAGGCAGTATCCCCGCTTGACACCAGGTAGAGGAAGGCCTCCCACATATGCCTACCAAAAATCACCCGCAAATGTTGAAAAATGTGCACACAATGGGCCTTGCAATTGCGTGATGTACGATGTACTTTGTTGGGTCCGTCCGCGGAAAAAATTAGCGACGTACATCGTACGTCGATAGGATTCGGCGGGTTAAGGCGTTGGTTAGACTATTTGTGTCGTGAAGGATTTAAAGGGAGTCTATCCGAAGTTTAATAAAATTGTCTGGAGATAGGAAGAAAAAATATAAGCTTCAAGACATCCTCTGCCTCAACGTGTTACATATCATTCGACTGGCGATATCTTTTAAAAACTGAACTACGTACAACAAGTGACCACAACTTCCCGACCTGATATAGCTAAATGGGCCTCACTTCTCTGGTGGTGAATGTGGTGCAATTGGATGGGAATTATGGGAGAGGTGTTCATGGCAAAATATACCCATTCTTCACTGTCATCAACACCAACATCATCGTTCTATTTACGATCATCATTTCCATCATTATCAGCATAATCATCACTTAACCTGGAAAATATATTGCTTGGACTCGTGGCCCAATGTACTATTGCGACTACTACTACTACTATTCCTGCAGTACTACTACTGCGACACTTAAGCCTATGTCCCACTGTCATGAACTTTCCCACGATACGCTACGGTATTCACGTCTTCGTGTGTCGCCGCATGTCGTCATAAGTCACGTGGCGTGACTTAGCGATGATGTAGTGCTGACGTGTAGAACTTGGTCATTCTTCGCGGTCTTTGCAAGCTACGACAATTTTTGGAATGTTCAAAAAATGTCGGCGTGGGCACCGACAAGGAGAAGAACGTGACATGTCGTGACGGTAACGTCATTTGTCTAAGTTGTGACCTAGCGTGTCTTAGCGTGTCATAGCTTCTCGTAGATTGTCGTTGCTTGTCGTAAGTGACTTGACGTGTTGTAGCAATAACTTGCACTTAGGAAATGACACCTGTCTTCTTCTTCTTTCTTGAATTAATGGCTGTCGGCCATAGGTGGCCATTAAGCCAAAAAGTCTGTGTATACAAGACTGAAATATACACACACACACACACAAATTCAAATACACAAAAGACACTCAACTACACAAAAGATGCTAACAAATATACAAAAGATGCCCAAATATACAGAAAGACACAAATATACAAAAAGACAGTAATATACAAGGCACTCGGAAAATAAAGGCTATGTAGGGCCAAGTCACACCTGCCTATACTCCAGTGACTCCACCCTCCTGTATATAGTCTCGTATCAGAGATCCCGGACATCATCGTGTATCGTCATATTATGTCCTGATAATCTTAGCGGTGACTTCGCAGTAACTTAGCAGTTCCATAGCATGTTGTAGCGTGTCGTGGCGATGTTTTGGCGTGACGTGGAGTCAAAGTGACTTATTTTTTAACTGAGGATGATCGTAGTATGTTGTCAGGATAACGTGACGCTGCCATAGGGTGTCGTGGGATGTCATAACAAAGTCTTTGTGTGCCTTAGCACTAACATGACTGTGTCATGAAATGGTCGTTTATGCCTACCGTTCGAGGTATGACAGTGACATTTCACCAAGATCATACCTCGAGGATAAGATCGTGGTGATCGGGGCCGTTGTCGAAGATGAACTTGAATATGGGACACGGGCTTTACTACTAGTACTACTACTACTAATAATAAAACCGCAGTATTCTAGCCTAATATTCAGTCATACTCATCATTATGATTATCACCTACCTGTAAATTACAGCACTGGACTCGTTGTCAAATGTCATCATCATCATCATCATCATCATCACCATCATCGTAACTCGTGCGGGTGGGAAGAAGCCAGAAGCAGAAACAGTACAGCACAACGGGGAGAGGATTATTAACAAAGTGCCAAACATTTATTCCGTCAACAATCGAACCTCACAAATCTGCGGCTCCACGTAAGAAGCCAATTGTTCACACTGTATGATTGATAACGCCTAAGGGATGAAGACCATTCAGTTAAATATAATATTGCTGGGACTAAGGCCATTTCATCGCCCCCCCCCCCAAGGAAAAAATAAAAAGTAAAGTAAATGTGCATCTCTTCCCATTTTCACCTCGCTTCATATTTCTTCCACTCACTTCTGTCTTTCCTCAATTGCTCTTCCACTATTTCAACACTTTA
The DNA here is from genome assembly GCA_018397915.1 of Birgus latro. Taxonomy (NCBI): domain Eukaryota; kingdom Metazoa; phylum Arthropoda; class Malacostraca; order Decapoda; family Coenobitidae; genus Birgus; species Birgus latro. Next base: position 20,220 of record JAGKTI010011371.1, on the reverse strand, counting down.
TTTTCTCACATATTCCCTCACCGAATCCAGCCATCATCGATATCATTTTGGCCGTCCACACATCTCCCACCCTCAAAATTATCCACCCTATGCCACTGAAGCCCACCTATGTTTTTTGTCAAGTTCCACAGTCTCACACTTTTAGTTCCGAGCCAGCCAAACTATCGTTCCATCGTCACTAACCTGCCAACCTAACTCTCTCTCTCTCTCTCTCTCTCTCTCTCTCACTCTCATTTCCAGATATGCAAAATTTTGACATATTAAGGAACTTCACCAAGCTTACATCCAATAGACGAGATATCAGTCAATCTAAACCTAAAGAGAACTGAACTAATACTGGGAAATCAACATCAAATGATCCTAACTTTTGTAACGTATCCTTCAATGGTAACTTTGGTATGGTATCCTTCAGTCCTAACTTTGGTACAGTCTCCTTCTTTCCTAAATTTGATGCCGTCTCTTCCGCTGTCCTCAGGCAGCACTTCTTTGATTTTCCCAGGAATAATTATTGCTTCCATGGCGGAGATCCATCTGAGTGTGCTTTGCGCATTATGGAGGTTATTTTCTTGGGCATGGAAGCATGCATTCCTCTTTCATATCCTTTGACTAATGCAAAAAATAAAAAATCTTGGCTTAATCATGCTGGACCTAATGTTGTCCACAAGGAGAAGGCCTACAAAAGGTACAAGAGCAAACCTGCCCCTGAATCTCATCTCTATGTCTCTGTCCGGAATCATGCCATGTCTGTTCTTCGCTTTACTAAAAATTTCATTCGTACTAAGTGCTCTGAACCCTTCAACTCAATCTTCACTCTCCTTCTGGCACCTTGCCAAAAACCTTTCTAACAACTTTACCTCATTATCCTTCCCTCCTCTTTTTCATTCTGATGGTTCTGTAACTATTTCTTTTACTAATAAAGTAGAATTCTTCACTCAGACTTTCTCTTCCAGTTCTACCTTAGATGATTCAGGTGCTTTTCCTCCATCACTTCTCTCCCCCTTTGACTTCCTCATGGCTGACATCAAAACTTTTTCAGTTGATGTATTATCTGACATCACTGGCCTCGTTACTAACAAGGCATATAGGCCTGATGGAGTCCCTTCTGTTGTTTTCAAGAACTGTGCTTCTGTGCTTACACCTTGCCTACATAAAGTCTTTCACCTTACCATATCAACCAGTACCTTTCCTACTTACTGGAAGCTTCACCTCATTCAGCTTTTCCCAAAGAAGTGTGACCATTCCCAGCCCTCTAACGATCGCCCAATTGTTTTAACATCACTCTTGACTTTTCATTTTCCTGCCATACCATAGTCTTTATCAATTTTTCATTACTTTTGTACCATATGAATTGGTCCTTTCTTTTGTATTTTATTAACTGATTCTTACTTTTGGACTTTATCAATTGGTCTTTACTTTCGTACTTTATCAATTGGTCTGTACTTTTCTTACTTTATCAATTGTTCCTTGCTTTTGTACCATATCAACTGGTCTTTCATATTGTACCTTATCATTGGTCTTTACTTTTATACCTTATCAATTTATATATACTTTTATATCTTATCAGTTCGTCCTTACTTTTGCACCTTATCAATTGATCTTAATTTTGTACCATATCAATCGGAGCTTACATTGTACTTTATTCATTGGTTCCAATTTTGTTACTGTGTCTATCAGTCCAAATTCTGGTAACATATCATTTGGTCCCAACAGTGGTACCGTACCATTCAGTCCTAACTTGGGTACCGTATTATTCGGTCTTAACCTCAGTATCCTTGAGCCCAGTCTTGGCAGTGGGATCAGATCTATCAAGAGGGTTATCTGGGACCGCCACTAATCACTAACAGAGGGAGAGTATGAAAAAAGAGGTAAAGTACTGGAACGACAACCACACAACTTCCCCATCATGTTGCTCACTTTCACAAGAAGCTACAGGCAAAAGTGTGATTAGATATTTAACCATCAGTAGATAAATGTTGATAAAAAAAAAATTATAAATGAAAAAAATATGTTGAACTTGTGATCTTATAATTAATTTTAATGCTTGCAATGAATTCAAAGATCCGCGTTTATGTCTGTGTCTGAATATCTATTTCTCTGTATAGCAGATTATTATTATTATTATTATTTTGTCACTGTCAAACACTTCTTTCTGCGGAATTTGGACTCCAATACGATGAAACTATATATTTTTATAAATTGTTCAACTAATGCAACTGAGTGCATTGCTAGAGTCTGTATTTTTCCTGCCAGCCTTTGCTGTTGCGTGGGCGAGTTGGAGGATGGGGTAAGGAAAGCCCCTTTGTTTTGGTTTTGTTAACCTTATACAGAGATTAAGTTTCGCAGTCTACATCATAGGGGTTAGAAGTAATAAGCTCTATTACCACTCACAAATATTTGCCCTTTCACCTATCTCTTCCAGCCCTCCTCCTTCCCACGCCTCACCTACCCCTTCCCCAGGCTTCCCTCCTCCCCCTCTGTGTCCAAGCAGATGTCAGCTCAGATGCGTTAATGACAACCATATGCTCCACACATACCCTGACATTACCATGTTAACGAAGTGGTTATGGCCAAGCTGCTGCAGTAATCCCATCCCTCTCCCACGCTAAAAGCCAAGTTACGTCACTGCCGCGCTGAAATCCTTTTTCCGCAACCCCCAAGAGGTGCAGTGGCAAAGTTATGTTACATCATCAGAAATATGAAAGTCAATCAGGCTATACGAGCGAAATTACGTGCTACAAAATTACACGGTAAAATAATACCAGAGATCTCTTACTATGAAAATCATGCTCGCTAAATTAGGCTCTACTAGTGCATAGTAAGCAGAATTACACCAGCAGAATTAGACTAAAATTATACTTGTGCTATTTTGTAAGAATTGTGACAATTCTATTTGCCACGTCTTACCCACAATAACCCTGCTTTGCGTGGCAATGCAAGGGTTTAAACTGTACGCATTATAGAGACGCCAGGCTTCATTCCCTAATTAACCCTATTCATTACCACTCCTTTGTTTGTTTGGTGGCATAGTCACTGTGCCACTTGTCTTGCTTCAAAACGCTCGTTCTATTTGATTTGACACTCGTATACCATCCACTTTAACTGCTTTATTGACCTTACAACTTACTTTATCTTCTGCTCTTCACTCTATTCACTGAACCACACTCACTTTCTTTCACACACACACACACACCACCACTTGCTTCATTCACCCCCTCCCTTGCTTCACACACCCCATCACCACTTGCTTTACTTAAACCACCACTTGCTTCACTCACCCCGCCACTTGCTTCACTTACACCGCCACTTGCTTTTATAAACACAGTTTACTTCACTCACCCCACCATTTGCGCTACTCTCCCTACGATTTGCTTCACTCACCCCACCACTTGCTTCACTATTCCCTCCACTTGCTTCACTCACCCCACCATTTGCTTCACTATCCCCACCACTTGCTTCACTATCTCCACCACTTGCTTTGTTCACCCCACCACTTGCTTCACTCACCCAACCACTTGCTTCACTCACACCACCATTTGCTTCGCTTAAGCAATCGCTTACTTCACTGACCCCACCACTTGCTTCACATACCCCACCATTGCTTCACTCAACCCATCACTGCTTCACTCACCCCACCACTTACTTCACTCACACTACCACTTGCTTGACTCACACCACCACTTGCTTACCTCTACCCCATCTCTTGCTCCACTTAGTCATCAATTGCTTTAATCATCCCACAACCCGCCAACCACGAACGCCTCACACACACACACACACACACACACACACACA
>JAGKTI010011371.1:0-11505 GCA_018397915.1 Birgus latro | reverse complement strand
AGAGAGAGTGAATCTTCGAGGGATCTGCCACAGTCTCCTTCCTCCCTACAGTACCATTGTATTTTTACCGCCTTCTCTTTCCCGGCTGTTGTTTTTCTTGTTTTTTTTTCTCTTTCGTTCTCGTAGACCTTTTTTTTTTTTCACTTTCCCTTTTTTCTTCCCTCCTCCTTCTCTCTCTCTCTCTCTCTCTCTCTCTCTCTCTCTCTCTCTCTCTCTCTCTCTCTCTCTCTCTCTCTCTCTCTCTTTCCATTCTTCCTCACGCTGTCTTCATCATGTTATGCTCTATTATTCTAATTTTTGGATGGAACATCTCTAGGACCGGATATGTCCCTCCGTCTCTCACGAACGATTTTCGGTTGTGAGGTGCTTCACTCTCAGATTTTTGCGAAACCGCATCACACCACACCGAACCATGCCACGCATCACACCACATCACACCACACCAATGGCACTGACTGAGTGTCTTTTAGCTCCCTCATCCACTGAACTTGTGTGTTTTTTTTAATATTTCCTTAACTCCATAACTTTCTTCTCTTTTGATGTTGCCTTCATTCTTTTTTTTTTTTTTCATATTATTATTTCCCCTTTTTACTTTTTCTCCCTAAAATTTGTTTCCAGTCTGCACTTTCTTCTCATTTTCCTCATTTATCCTGCCTTCCACCTTCGTCTCCCTTTCTCGCGTTTATCAGTCTCCCATTCAGTTCATCCTCAGTTCCTTCTTGCCGACAATACACTTCCTCCCTTTCGCCTCATCTCTCCCTCCTCCCACACCAAGTGTGGATAGTGATAAGTTTCAGGAATAAACTTGAGAGAAGCATTAGGGTCGCACTTACAATTAGTATCTCACCTGTTACAAACAAAAACTTACAATGATTGGTGGGAAATTTTTCTTGACACTGATAATTTGTTGCATAATATTTTTGTATTGAACAGTTACTTTATCTAAGATTATTTAATTACTTATTATAAAGCTTTTTTTTTTTTTTTTTTCACTAACCCCCAGGTTCCAAAAAGTACCGGAACATAACATACACAATCTGCTCCGGTAGTATCACTGGATTTTTTTTTTTTTCCCAGACTAACTCTTTTGTTTGTAGGATGCGCAAACTCCGCCGTGGTCTTGAGCTGCTAACTGAATTAATACCTTACTCTCATAGTTGATACTTCAGAGGAGTTTATTACTAGCAACGTCAAGAACAGTATGGCGAGGAGCAACACTCTTCAGTCAAGGATTGTTGCTGCCCAAGGCGACACTGACTTTGTTCCCCTTTCTGTTGCTGAAACTAATCAACCTCAATCTGATCAGGACACTTTCTAACCAATGTGAAACCATGCGAGGATGACTAGGACGCAGCACATCTTATCGGTCACCATTTACAGTAAATTTCAGAATTTAGCTGATACTGAACAAAAGATTCAAGAGACTCAACTCATGAGAGACTCGATCATCCGTGGACAGCTTGTGGAGTTTTGCAGCGGAGCACCAACCAAAAGAATTCACTGCTGTATTCCAGATTCTAAACTTGATTATATAACTGAGGCCGTAAACACAGTTACAGAGGACCATACATTGAATGTCTGATGCGTTTCTGAACAAGTACAGGTTGATGACCCAGTATTACAAGGAGATGTCAAATACAGTAACATTCCTATTTCAGATGTTCTCCTAAGGACTGCCGCAGTCAATTTCGTTTATGACAAGGCTTTTAGCCTGAATGATAGAATCAGGTCACTTTGTTTGCAGGAAGGTATTGAGTTTGTTCACACATGGAATCAACCCTACAAGCAACCATCTCTGTTTACACATGATGGTCTCCATTTGAACTCAGTTGCCTCTGCTCGTCTTTGTCGTCTCATGTATGATGCAGTACATTTTTTTCTGGAAAAAAAACCCGTCTCTGTGAGGCCTATAGAAAAAACAACGTAGACATAGTTTGCAAAAATAATTTTTCAGAGTTAGAGGCTTATTTATGTTCTTACTGAAGATTATGATGTAATAGTCTTAACAGAATCGTGGCTCAGTATGGAAAAACGAGATATTTTTGTGAAGTACAACATACTAGGTTACAACATTTGCAATAGTGAGAATAATAATAGAGCAGATGGTGGTGTACTGTTATACATTAAAGGAGGGCTTCATCCAGTTCTAATTCCTAAGTCCATTGTCAGTAACACTGACAGGTGGAAGGGCCTGGGACTTTACTACAGGTGTACATTGTTCAATACTTCACATTCCTTAGCATACCCTCTTTTTAGTGGTTGGTGAGGGAGCCCATCATCCACCCACTTTGTGTAATGGTACTCTGTTTTTAGGGTAGCTCTACACTGAGTGGCAAACCAAATGATTTCCTGTAAACCAGAAAAGCATTTACAACGCTGGATGGTAACCTTATAACCAACCAACACGTGTTCTCTACGTGAGAGCAAGTAGATTGGCGGAGGGTTAGTGCCCATCCCCCGAAAACAACTAACTAAAATTACGAACAAGAAGCCTCGGATCAGGAATGACCAAAAGGTGACGACTAAGGACCGAGCAAAGGACATGGTACGGATTGCTACATGGAATGTAAGAGGTGCAAAACATGAGGTGAAAGAAAGAGAGATTGTCCAAATGCTTGAGGGTGCGAAAGTGGATGAATGTGGATTAACTGAAACTAAATGGCGAGGTGAGAGTGTGAGAGAATGGGAGTATGGAATGGGTATATGTGCAGGAGTAGGTGAGAATGAGATGGCTAGAGAAGGAGTGTGTATTGTAGTAAGTAACAGATGGAAGGAGACTATAAGAGAATATGGATCGGTTGGCCCAAGGATTGTGTGGGTAAGACTGAAAGTTGGACCACAAATGTGGGCAATTGTGTGCATGTATGCGCCAACGCAAGATCGTGAGAGCAGAGTGAGAGAAGAGTTCTGGATAAATGTTGAAGCGTGCATGGAAACGTTTGGAAGGAATGAGAGGGTGTTTTTGATTGGAGATATGGATGGAAAAGTAGGGAATGTGAAGGTGGATAGAGTAGTTGGTGAGTGGGTTGTGCCTGCAGAGATGGATTATAATGGCAGTGCTTTACTGGACATTTGTGCCGGAAGGGGGTTGGTGATAGCCAATATCCTCTTCAGGCACAAAATGATCCATAGGCATAAGCAGGGTGGGTAGTGAGCTGAATGAACGGATGGCAATGATTGATTATGTGTGTGTGGATGAAAGGTTGAGAAGGTGTGTAATGGATGCATGAGCATATAAAGGTTGGGGGAGTGGACTTTCGGACCACCACTTGGTGGTGGTCAGAATACAAGTCCAAAATAAATGGAGAAATAGAAGAAGAAAGGACAGGAGGAAATAGTGCATACAAGGAGGGTGGAAAGGTTACAGGAGGATGGAAAACAGGCAGAATACAAGCGGGAACTAGAGGAGTGATTGGGTAAATATGGATTGGAGCAAATGGGGGACGTGGAAGGCGTGTGCTAGATATTCACAGAAGAAATCTGTGCAGCATGTGAGGTGCTGTGTAGGGTGAAGAGAAGACAAAAGGGGGTGCAAGGAACAGCTTGGTGGAATGAAGAGGTGAGAGAGGCAGTTGCACAAAAGAAGAAAGCATATAGTGAGTGGATGAGAAACAGGGGAGTGGAAGAGGTTGACACACGGAAGAGAGAGTTATATGTAGAGAGGAGGAGATAGGTGAAAAGATTAGTAAGATAGAGTAAGAAGAGAGTGGATAAGGAATTTGGAAGGAACTTGAGTGTAAAGTGGAGGGAACTAAGAAAATGTTTTGGAAAGAGGTAAAGAGAGCTAGACAGGGTGCCAAAGAAGTTAGCTGGGGAGTGAAAGATAAAAATGGTAGATTGTTAATGGAGAAGGAAGAAAAAGTGAGCAGATGGAGAGAACACTTTAAGGAATTGGTGAACATAGAGAATGAAAGTAACGCAAGTATAAGTGGATGGTGAATGGATGGGAGAAGGAGGGATGTGAGAAGCTGTGGAAGCAATGAAAAAAGTCAAAATGGGGAAAGCCCCAGGATTTGATGGAATGTGTGGTGAAATGCTGAAGCATGGGAGAGAATGAATGTGGAAGATGTGCAGATTGGCCTGGGAGGAAGGTAGAGTCCCAGAGGATGGAAGTCAGGTATGATTATTCCCTTGTACAAAGGAAAAGGAGAAAAAGAAGTGTGTGATAATCATAGGGGCAAATTTTATCTTTTTAGTGTAATAGGAAAAGTATATGGTAGGATACTTATTGACAGAGTTAAGGTCATAGCAGAGGAATTAGTTCGAGATGAACTAGGAGGATTTAGGAAGGGAAAAGGTTGTGTAGATCAGACATTCATTCTTAGATCTATAATGGAAAAGTTTCTAGAGAAGGGAAAGAAATTGTATGCGGCCTTCATGGATTTGGAGAAAGCATATGACAGGGTGGATGAAGAAAGGGACACTTGCCGGGGATCTGAGGTGACGACACAGCACAAGAGCAACACCATGTGGTAGAACACAGAATTAACTACAAAAATTGAAAACTTCGGTTAACTGATGTTTAGTTAAAATGTCAGCTCTTAATGCATTATATTATGCATATCAGAATCTGGTCATATGATATTTTAGCATGTGCTATTTGCTGTTTATACAAATAGGCAACAATGTTGCGTTCATTTAGCATGTCCTCTTTTTATTTCTGTATATAGGTAGCCATCATCATCATCATTATCATCATCATCATCATCATCATCATTATAAACATTAACAACAATAATAACATAATCAACAATAACAGCAATTACAACAATAACCAAAGTTTGTTCTTTCACAGTAAGCATCCTTATATGGTTCACTGTAGACCGGACCTTCTTCCCAGAGGGAGAGTGATAGCCAGAATCAACCCTTGTTTGTACTGGCGAAGTACGAAAAGGAGAAGGCTAAATGCATCTAAATAGCGAAGTGTTGTAGTTGATACGTTTTGTGTCAGAGTCTCTATATTTCACGCATGTAAATAGCATAGTTCCAGCACACACTTTAAATGTCCGCATCGTTTGAGTTTCAAACCCTTGACGTATGGGCACACGTAAATCGCGAGTTGAACACTACCACAAGGCCACCGTGACTCCCTGATGTAGTCCACTGCGGGACAGATATCACACATATCTTTTGTCATGTAATGCCAACAAAATTCAGAACCTCATCACTTCACATCTTGTTCCCTCTTCTCGCTCGATCTCTGGATTATCATTCAGTTACCCTGGATGTTCATTTAATATTCTTTCCTACATTTTTCCCTCCATGTAATATGCAACATGATCCCTTGCATTCTACTCTGAGCAATCCTGGCTTTACATTCCAAGGATTTTGTCAGGCTTGAAGTACCTTATTCATGAGTTAGAACGGATAAGTCACATTGCATATGTAAGTCTCTTTTGACATAAAGGTTTTGCTTGAGTTCGTTGCCATAATTTGGAATTTAGTGAATTACCAGTCCTGTATGCATATATTGTTCAACACAGTCCAGTTCTTCAATTCCTGTATTTCCTGGAAGTAGCTTATCATTGCTAAGTATAATTTTTGTCTGCTTCATGAGCATTTGCAAGCCTGCATTTAGACTCATCTTCACCTGTTCATATCGGTTGCCATAATTATCTATTTCCGCCTTCTATGGGATATTCTGTGTTTACTCTTAGAAGAAAACAAATTTAGCTTACAGTAACAAGCAATATAATTCACTGTCCACCTTTCCTATATAAAAGACGTTAGTTGATGATTTATCCTTCTGACACCAAGGTACTCAGTTATAAAGACAGATTTGAAATTTAATGACCGTTTAATGGAAACGAAATTAAGATAAAAAAAAAATGGGGGCGATTATTCATAAAATTGTATACACATTGCAGATTTCTTAGGGTATTGAAGACACAGTGGGGCGATGCCTCTCTGTCTCTCTCTCTCTCTCTGTCTCTCTCTCTCTCTCTCTCTCTCTCTCTCTCTCTCTCTCTCTCTCTTTCACACACACACACACACACACACACACACACACACACACACGGAGAATAGAAACATAGAGGCATTAGGGCTTACACACACATTGTAACAAACTTCAGGTGAAAGATTCCAGGAAATATTCCATGGGAAGAAAAACAAGTTGGAGGACAAATGAGTTGCCAAACAGGTAAAATACATGGTGGAGGATGCCCGAGCTTCACAGTTTTATCACCTGTAACTTAGCACTGCAAATTGACTGACATTTTTTCCTTCGTCAACACACCTGGAGGAGGTGAGACAGGTGAGGCAACAGCATGTTGTGGCTGAGCCATTACTTCCTTGCATAACAGGCACCGGTGTGCACATAAATATTGATTCATTCATTCTGATTAGTAACGAAATACTGAAGAGTTCCTTTCGGTACATTGTGGTGGGATCTTCTGGGCCCGATACATTTTTCATATAATGGAAGAGTTTCATGATATTACGATTGTCAGTTGGACAGAAATAATTGACCACAACTGAATGTTTCGTCCTAGTTTAAAGTGTCATTTTCTCTCTCTTTTTTTGTCAGTTCATATTTATCACAGAAAAACAATTAAAGTTCAAAATCTTATCATAAGGCTAATTTGCCAGTCTCGTTCAGTCCATAGTATCAGTTGTTCATAGAAATTCTTTATATATTAGAATATCCTCGGATTTTGATGAACACTTGCCTCGCCTTCGAATCACAGGGTGACTAGTCGTGTTTACAATAGTGATGAGATGTCGGGAGTGTGATAGCGGCGCGGTCTTACTTTTATTTTATTTTTCTGTCATGTGTGACGCTTCCCGGGACTAAGGATGGTGTCTAAAGACTTTGGTGATCTCGACTGCTTTAGTTTAGCCTCTGGCCTTCCTATGCTCCTCATTGGTCTAACTGGATTGGCTGTTAATATATCAAAGTGCAGTTCTGCTACGAAGGTCACAGTATCTAAGCAATAAACAAAAATTAAGAAGCGATAAAGTGCTGTGGACAAAAACGCAGCGGCGTATTGGTCCGTTTAAACAGCCAAGGTTTGCAGTCGCGAAATTCGTCGTGTCAACAGAGCCTCTGCTGCGCCGTTTTCAGGGGCGAACACATATTCTTTTCTCAGAGCGTAGTTTTCCCTCACATTCCTGGACGAAGCTGAGAACGAGCTGTGCGCTACGCGTGTTGAAGGCGAAACGACAGCGAGAAAGAAAAGCTAGGAGAATATGAGAAAGAGATACACAAGGAGATTAAAAAGTTACCTTCCGAGTACAAGGATTTTGAGACTTTTCCTCGTATATTGGTGGGAGGGTAGGAGAGGCGGTGACGTGGGTGTGGGTACAGTACACTACAGCACACTGGTGACTGGGTAATGAGGAGAGGGGACAGTGAAATGGTAGGAGTTGTGGGTTACGGGGAGGTTAAGTGAGGGGAGGTGGGGGTGACGTGAGAGTGGGGTTTGTGGGTTATGGGAAAGTTAAGTAAGGGAAGGTGAGGGTGATGTGGATTGGGGAGCATTGACGTGAGGGAGGGAGTTGTGAGTCAGAGAGAGGTAACAAGTAAGCCAGGGGAGGTGGGGATGACGTGGATTGGTGTGCTGTGACGAGGAAAGGCGGCATTGCACACGGTGGGGTAGGGACGTGACGTGAGGCACGTAGGGATAAGTAACAGTATAAAATAGCACACACACTGGATGTCACTTGTACAGTCAAGGATATTAGTTGGCCTACAATTCCTCCGCGACTACTTTGCATTTAGGCCATGTACGTCACTTCCTTCCTTGAAGCATCATAAAAAAAAAAAAATCATCACTTGGCAGAAAACATCAGCTTAGAATTATTAGACCCACGAGGTGAAATGTTAGACAACCTTGGCCTTGACTGATCACAGAATGTATTTAGATGTGTTGACAGCTGCCTGGTGCGCCTTAACACTCGGGCTGAAAGGTGACACTTGAAGCACCATAATTCTATGGTTCATAATCTAATATAGGTAATTTCAGAATACATAACAGCAACTACTGTAATACATAGTCTGCGCCATCATTGTCATCATCATTCTCCCGTTCCCTCTCCTCCCCCCTGCGCTGCCATCCACCTAAAAGATGGATTTAGGTACATCTAGATTCCATGAAAGAGAAATCACAGAAGAGAGAGAACTATACTGTTTATACTATACCTTTGCTCAGATATTCATCATTTGGCAGGTTAATTCCAACCATTCACTGAGAGAAGACAATGCTACGGCTCTGTATCCTTTCTATACCACTTCCTTGTGACTAGCACCACATTTTAGTGTCAGTTTCTTTGTTATAATATACACTTCAAGATGGAGATATAGCAGTGATTGGTCATTTTAAAGTAAAAACTGCATATTAGATATCATGAAGCGGAAGTCAGAAGAACAATAGTATATGCGCAGTTGTTAGTGCTTGTGAGATGGAACCAGGATTCAGAAGTCTTAACTGATGTGTGAATGTGTTTGTGGCTCATTTCACTGAACTTGTTTGATAGTTCTTCCATTTTTATGCTTTCTGTTCCTTTGATTCTGGATCCTGCCTCGTCTGGTCTTTGAGACAGAAGCTGAGGTTGGGATGATGATGGTGATGATGATGGTACTGGTGTGGTTGTTGTCGTGATGGAATGATGGTGATAATGATGATTCCACATTTATGCTTTTTTTTCTGATATCACCTCATGACATTTTTTACAAGGGAGTTATGGTTGGGATGAAGACATTAGCGATGAAGACAAAGTCGATGAAGATGATGCTGTCATTGATAATAACGATGACGATGACGACGACGATGACGACGACGACCACGCAGAATCCACCAAAAACGTTCCCCTCGACGCGATCGGAAAGAAAGCACAGACTGGAGAGGCTCATGTTAGCGAATTGTTGCACATTAAAAATAATAACTTATCATCGGTGCATGTATATTAAAAATGTTTGGCGGCCTGGTGAGTGTATGCCTCGGGTGTTCTTTCCTATTTATGTAAATCCCGGGGAACTGCAGCACGGGTTGGATACATGGGACTTATATGACAAGATTTATATGCACTTTTCCCGCCCGCCGTACGTCACGTACTAGAGGAGCATGTGGAGTCACATGGAGAGACTGATTAACAAATGAGGAAGTGAAGGATCGTTGTGGTGTGGATGTGGATGTGATGGGAAGCATTAGGAAGAACACATTGAGGTGGTTTGGCCATGTGGAGAGGATAGAGAGTGAGAGACTAACAAGGAGAGTGTATGTGAGTGAGGGGGGGGGGGGGAGGGGGAGGGGGAGGGGGAGGCCAAGGATGAGATGGAGGGATGGAGTGGAGAGGTATGTGAGAGTGAGCGGTGTGAGCTGGGAAAGGGGCAGAGAAATGGTGGGGGACAGGGCGACATGGAGGTGATTTGTTTGTGGCCACCCCTTAAGGGATTAAGGCGTCTGGCAATAGATAGATAGATAGATAATACTCGACTTTGATACCCCTCCAAACGCCTTCATCCCAAGAACGTCATACAGTGACTTCTTATTGCCACTTCCAGACAATATTATCAAGCTAGGGAAAAATGGCTTGTAATGAAACGATTGATGAAAACTGTAGCTAACCTCTCTAGCTAAAAAATTATCTTAAGTTGAATAAAATCGTCTGAAGCAGGATGGATAAAATTAAAAAATACTTCATCGTAAGGAAGCATAGTATAATGATTTTATGACCGACATTCAAACGCTCGATTGAAACATTTGCAAGGCCTGATTGGAGAATGATTGCTCCCAGGAATAAAATCATTATAAATATTCCTGTTCTCTATCCCGCTCGAAGAGTTAATATGAGTGTCCTTTTAAGCTAAACTGTTGAAGGCTTGTTTGTAAAGTGCATGAAACTGTGGTTCTTTGCAGTGCTTATTTTGTTGGACATGTTACTTATTTTTGCCCCATTTAATAATAATTGTAACAGGGAGAGAAGGAAACGAGAGAAAGAATAGAGAGGGAGGCAGGGAGGTAAAGGAGAGACAGGAGCAGGACGCAGGAAAGAAAATGAGAAACAGAGGAGAGAGATGGAAGAAGTGAGGGAGGGAGAAGGGGAGGGAGGAAAAGGAGCAACAAAGGAGGGAAGAGCGCAGGGAGGGTGGTAAAGGAAAAAGAAATGAGTGTGGGAGGAGGGGAATGAGGGAGGGAAAGGATAAACACAAGAGGGAGAGAAGGAGGGTGAGGAGTGCGCGGATGGAGAGGTTAGATTACATAACATCAGTTATCTATGACTGCAGTTAAAATCACGAAAGGAAAAGAAGATTTATAGCGTATTGCAAAAAATGCGCTTAGTTGAGCATTACGCATGGCTGTGTGTGGTTTTGTTGCCCTGAGAGGTAGCAGGTTTACAGCATTAAGCTGTCTGCAACATCCACCATCCCGGGCAGCGCTTTTGTACGAGATGACCGCTACGTTTTAACATTTTTCCTTCCATTTTTCTATGTTTGAAGCCGTTCATCAGACCGTACATTGAAGGGAGAACACTTATTTTGCAGTGCCTTCCCAATATTTCCTCACTTTTTGAATTTTACGTTTTGAAAAAAGAGGGTGTGGCAATCACTGGAGCATTTGTCTTCTTAGTGTACGGTAACAGGAAAAGTGTATGGTAGGATGCTCATCGACAGAGTTAGGGAAATAACAGAAGAATTAATTGGTGAAGAACAGGGAGGTTATAGGAAGGGAAGAGATTGCGTAAATCAGATATTCATTCTTGGGTCTTTAGTGGAAAAGTTTCTCGAGAAGGGCAAGAAGTTGTATGCGGCCTTCATGGATTTGGAGACATATGACAGGGTGGAGAGACAAGGCATGTGGTAAATGTTAAGAATATATGGAGTAAATGGGAAGTTGCTGAATGCCGTGAAGAGTACCTATGGGGGTGCTAAGGCTGCAGTGCGTGTGGATAGTGAACTGAGCGAAATTTTCTACTTGAATGTTGGATTGAAACAGGGATGTGTCATGTCTCCATGGTTGTTCAATCTGTATATGGATTGAGTTATAAAAGAGATACAGGGTAAGGCAATGGGTGTTGGGGTGGCTTTAATGAGAGAGGGCAACGTTTGGAAACTCCCTGTACTGTTGTTTGCTGATGATACGGTATTAAGTGAAGAGGAAGGGGACCTACAAGGCTTAGTGAGTGAGTTTCGAAGAGTAAGAAACGGAATCTAAAGGTGAATCTAGGGGACGGTAAAGTTAACGTCTTAGAGAAAAATGCTCACTGGATGTTCAGTTATGTTGGATGATGAAATGGAAAGTGGAAGTGCATTTAAGTACCTCGGTAGTGTGATGACTAAGGATGGAAATTTGGAGGCTGTAATGCTTGAAAGGGTACAGCAAGAAAGAAAGGTGGCTGGTTCTTTGAAAGCAGTGATAAGAAACAGGGAAGTATGTACAGAAGTAAAAGAGTCGCTGCATGACAGTATTGTAATACCAGCTCTAGCGAATGGAAGTAAAGCTTGGACTTTTGTTTGGAGGTCACAAGTCAAGAGTGAGAGCAGTGGAAATGAGTTATTTGAGA
>JAGKTI010011370.1:0-26541 GCA_018397915.1 Birgus latro | reverse complement strand
ATGTCTATGTATCTCTATGGCATAACATAATGCCTGCTATGGTAGGTCAGTTATTTCACTAATCCAGGCACTATATGTTTCACAGATATAAGTAATGGCTTCACTATAAGGTAAAATACATAATTTTACAGGCAAGGTGAGTGGAAACCCCGCTATAACAAACCAGACTCTCCCTCTAGGCCTAATGGCTGGTAACGGGCCCCAGTGCTTTACAAACAATATATCTATGTTCAATAGACACAATCACTTCACAGTATAGTCAAAAACACTGTACAATCACAATATTTCAATAATGGCTTCAGCCTCGGGTGGGAGGGGGAAAATGGCGGATTTAAAGGGACAACACAACACAGCACGACCCTGCTGTCTGGCTGC
The DNA here is from genome assembly GCA_018397915.1 of Birgus latro. NCBI lineage: Eukaryota > Metazoa > Arthropoda > Malacostraca > Decapoda > Coenobitidae > Birgus > Birgus latro. Next base: position 26,166 of record JAGKTI010011370.1, on the reverse strand, counting down.
TAGTGAAGCACTGAGATTCAATCACTACGTACAGGCACATAGGAGTCATTGCAGTGTTGCCAAGGTCTTACCTCGGGAGAGACACGTGGCTGCTAGAACGCTACAAAATTTGACGCAAATCGACCAAAAACTTATTTTTTGGTTAATTTTTTTCGTGTTTCCACGTGATTTGAGGTCCTGTGCTTTGGCAAACCACACCACATGTAACGCAAATTGCGGTCCCGTGTGCAAAAGGGTTAATATGGGTAATGAAAAGATACTGTCCTAAAGGAAAAGTGTTCCCAAATCATATGAAAGTGAGGTAATTGGATATTATCCCAACCACACTTACTATCACAAGGATTAGCAGAAATCAAGATAATAAAGATCCTTTGATCTTATCACACGAGACAAGACAAGATTCCCGCTCATAAATTTTCCCCCACATTACACAACACTATCTATCTATCTATTGCCAGAGGCCTTAATACCATAAGGGGTGGTCACAAACAAATCGCCTCCATGTCGCCCTGTCCCCTGCCATTTCTCTGCCCTGCTCCCAGCTCACATCCCCCTCTCTCATATACCTCTCCACTCCATCCCTCCATCTCATCCTTAGCCTCTCCCTCCCTCTCCACCTCCCTCACATACACACTCCTCGTTAGTCTCTCAACACATACAGTACAACATAAATTATTACACCACAACAGTAGCTGGCAATGGCAGTGCCACATCTCTACCCTAATCATGATGTAAACTCTATAATAGCTAACAAATTCCCATGACGATATAATTTTCCATCTGCCAGAGAAAGAGAGAGAGAGAGAGAAATAAAACTGAAGTGTGACAATCTGGTCGGTGGGGGCACCCATCACCCATTCACTCACTGTAGTGGTACTCTATTTCGGGCAACTCTACACTAAGCAACAAGACCAATGATTTCCTGAAAACCAGGAAATCAATTAATATGCTGGATGGTAGCCTTGTAACCAACATATGTTCCCTAAATGTCAGCATGTTGGTTGGCAGAGGGTTAGTGCCCCTCCCCGGAAAACAACTAAAAATGTACACAAGAAGTCTCGAATCATGACAGATCAACAGGAGACGAACAAGGTCCGGACAAAGGACATGGTGCTGATTGCAAAATGGAATGTCAGGGGTGCAAATGATGGGGTGAGAGAGAGAGCTTGTCCAGATGCCTGAGGGTGCAAAAACAGACATAAGTGGATTAACTGAGGCTAAATAGTGAGGTGAGTGAGTGAGTGAGAGAGTGGGAGTATGGATGGAGTATATGCTTGGGAGTAGGTGAGAATGAGAGGGAAAAAAGGGTGCATGTATTGTTGTGTCCAAGAGATGGAAGGAGAATATAAGAGAGTATGAATAAGCTGGTTCTTCGATTGTGTGGGTAAGAAAGAAAGTGGGAATACAAACGGATGATAATGTGTGAATGTGCCAATACAAGACCGTGCAGACATAGAGAAAGAACAGTTCTGGGCAAACAAGGAAGCGTGCATGGAAAGGTTTCAGAGGAATTAGAGTGATTTTGAATGAAGATACGAAGAGAAAAGTTGGGAGGAGGCTGTAGCACAGGCCGAACAGGGTGATACTCCCGAGGGGAATGGGAATGCTGGTGATAGGGAGAGCTGGAGCTCCTGTTTCACTAGCTACCTAACCATCCCCCTTTTGCTGACTTTTCAGTGTAACAGTAACATGGAGAGTAGACCAGCATACTCTCCCAAACATTTCCTCTAACTATCTTATGCACTACACCAGATGCACTCTACATATCACACAATGTATCCCACTACATTGCAGGGGTTGACGCCAGCAAGGGCATGCGGCCAGAAAACTTTGCCCCAGCTACCTAATGGCGGACTTTTGGGGGGAGGCATGACGGGGGTTCCGCCAGCATAGATCATGGGTCCGGGGCGAGATGGGGCTTGAACCTGTGCTAGAGGGTACAGGGCACTGCGGTTCCCAGGTTGCCGCTTCCACCCAATAGAGTGGGGACCCGAACCTGGGAGTAGCACCCCAGGAGGCTGCCCTATAAATGGGTGTATAATGGTGGGGCAGTTGCAGTGCCAAGGCGTGATTGGAGGGTGTCCAAGCAGCTGTCGTGGCAGGGTGCCCCGAGGCCACTACCACAACCACTGGTAAGCTGGTGGGCTAGGGATCCCAGATCCATTGCCTGGACCTAGGACTGTGCAGTGGGAGGGGCCTGTGGAATGTTTACCCCCCCTTTATCTTACCGACTATGACTTACAAATATAAGAATCAAAGCAAGCCTGCAGACAGTAAATTACCCAGGGGGTTTAGAGTGGGTTCGTGGAATGTGGGAAGTTTGAGGAGAAGAGTGGGGGAAGTCGTTGAGGAATTCAGTAGGAGGTGGGTGGATGTGGCATGTTTGCAGGAAGTCCGGTACAGGGGTGGATCAGCCAGAAAGATTTATTTAGTTATTTATTTATTTATTTATTTATTTACTTTTTAATGCAAGGAAGAAGGAACCAAAGGCCACAGGCCTGCATACTGTTCCTTCCAAGTAAAAGCAAAAACAATACAAAAAGAGCCAAATTCAAGATCCATTCATTTCGAGATGCCTGGACACACTGCGTTTGAAAGACTGGAGATCATAGGAAGTAGGAAATACAGACAGACGAAGACAGTTCCAGAGTTGACCAGTTGCATAAATGAAGGACTGGAAGTAATGGTTAACTCTTGCATTAGAGAGTTGGACAGAAAAGGGATGAGAGTTTGCTGCTAGACGGGTACTACGTGCCCGTCGTAAAGGTGGAGGGATGCAAGCAGAAGACAGTTCAGGGGAACAGTGACCATTGAAGTAGCCATAGAAGAGAGATAAAGATGCAACAGTACGGCGAAGAGACAAAGGTTGAAGGGAATCAGTAAGAGGAGGAGAGTTAATGAGACGAAAAGCCTTTGACTCCACACTATTGAGAAGAGCTGCATGTGGGGGTGGGGAGACTCCCCACACATGAGAGTTGTACTCCATACACGGGCGAATAAAACCCATATACAAGGACAACAACTGTGCAGGGGTAAAGAAAGTTCGGAATCGGTTTAGCACACCTAATCTCTTGGAAGCAGATTTCACAAGAGATGTAATATGTTCTTTCCAAGGCAAATCACGAGAAAATGAAACCCCAAGCATGTTCAAAGTTGATGCAGGACTGAGCTGGACATTATCAAACATTAGTGGGTAATCCTGAGGAAGATTCTGTCGGGTTGATAAGTGTAAGAACTGAGTTTTGATGCATTAAAAATAACAAGATTATTTGTACCCCAATCAGAGATACGAGCCAAGTCAGACATTAGGTGTGCCATAGCCTCATCCCTTTTTTGTCGAAGTAACTGCTGAGATGGACGTTGCAGAAACCGAATGGAAAGGTGAAGGGTGGAATCATCAGCATATGAGTGGATAGGGTTAGATGTACAGCTTAGAAGGTCACTGATGAATAAAAGGAAGAGAGTTGGTGATAGGAAAGAGCCCTGAGGAACACCACTGCTGATAGGTCTAGGAGAAGAACGATGGCCGTCTACAACAGCAGCTATAGAACGACCAGAAAGGAAGCTAGAGATGAAGGCACAGATAGAAGGATAGAAACCGTAGGAGGGCAGTTTGGAAATTAAAGATTTATGCCAGACTCGACTGAAAGCCTTTGAGATGTCAAGTGCGATGGCAAAGCTTTCGCCAAAGTCCTGAAAGGAGGATGACCAGGTAGGTGAGAAGATCACCAGTGGAGCGTCCCTGACGGAACCCATACTGACAATCAGAAAGAAGGTTGTGACAGGAAAGATGCTTTAAAATTTTTCTGTTAAGGATTGACTCAAAAACTTTTGAGACACAGGATGTTAAAGCAATTTGATGATAGAGGGTTGGGAATGGTCACCCTTCTTTGGGACTGGCTGAATGAGAGCAAACTTCCAGCAAGAAGGAAAGGTACTAGTTGATACACAAAGGTGAAAGAGTTTACCTAGGCAGGGTGTAAGCACAGAAGCACAGTTTTTGAGGACAACAGGAGGGACTCCATCAGGCCCATATGTTAGAGTTGGTATCACAATACTGTCATGTAGCAACTTTTTCACTTCGATGCTCACTTCCCTGTTTCTTATCATTGCTTCTAAGGAACCAGCAACCTTTCTTCCCTGCTGCACCCTTTCAAGCACTTCACCCTCCGGACTACCATCCTTACTCATCACACTACCCAAGTACTTGCACTCACATTCTCCATATCCTCCCCATCCAATCTCACTGTACATTCACTGACTTCACTTCTCTCAAAGACCATCACTTTACTCTTCCCTACATTCACTTTTAGATTCCGCTTCTTACACACTCTCCCAAACTCATCTACCAAGCCTTGCATCTCCCCTTTGTCTTCACTCAACAACACAGTATCATCTGCAAACAACAGTACAGGGAGTTTCCAAACACTGCCCTCTCTCACTAGGGCCACTCCAACATCTACTGCCCACCCTTTTGTCTCTTTTATAACCCCATCCATATACAGATTGAACAACCATGGAGACATGACACATCCTTGTTTCAATCTAACCTTCAAATGGAAAAATTCAAGGCTTCTCTCTCTCTCTCTCTCTATATATATATATATTTATTTTTATTTCAGCTTTCACATATCACTTATTTTTTTTATAGTATAGGCTGTAAGCTGTTATTGTACAAGGTTAGAATTTGTCCTGCCCTTTAGTCAAGGGAGGTTGAGGGAATTTCCTTTGGCAGATCCCCAGGCCCCAAACTGAAGGAGATGCATCGTTCCATTTCGGTATCAGCAGAACCCAAAGCCTAGTACAGTAGTAAAGAACTGCCTTTTCAAGTTGTAACAACAAAATCTAATTAGCTTCTGTACCAAAGCATTTATCACCATGGTTAAATGGAAATGTACCTGTTTAGACCCAGTAGCAATGCCAGTAATCCCAGTATAAATGCATCTGCAGAGGAACATCAGCTATGTCTTCCCCTTGGTCAGAGTTAATTCAGGACATTATTATACATATTCATAAAAGAAAGAATAAAAATGTTAACATTCGTGACATGTTATGATATATGGGAAAGAGAGTTTTATATATGGAGAAAGAAGGAAGAATAAGTTAGGTGGAAATCTGTGACTGAACGAAGGTTGTGGGATGCAGAAAGTGTAATTGCAGATGGTCAGTATAAAGCTGCTTATGCAGCAGATTACAGCATACAGGGTAAGGTGGCCAGTAAGTATGCACAAATGCATGTTTTTTTTCTTTCTAAAGACTATACCAGCACCTGAGATACGATGAAGTATGTCATATTTGGTCTGTAGATGAAGAAATGGTTGTAGTTTCATGTGACACAAACAGATTTTAGATATCTCAATACACAGTTGAGAAAAACACCATCAAATTTAGTGCTTACATATTCTGACAGATTTCCCTGATTGTACGCACCTGGTCCAGTGTGTACTAATGCACTCATAACTCTAAATATATTAAAGCTAGATGAACCCCCTTTGTATATGCTATACATCATTCATACCCTTACAAACATGTGTGTCTCATGAGAGTCAACAGCCATACCATAATTTCCAGTATATTTTTGGAAAACATTATCAATATTGCCATTTTTTAACATTTTCTCTTTCATTGAATCATGAACATGAGTTGTATCTATCTATCCATCTATTGCCAGACACCTTAATCTCCACTACACGTAATATATATATATATATATATATGGCAATAGATAGATAGATAGACAGATATATATATGCTGTATATACACAAATATAGATAGATAGATAGATATTGAACAACCATGGGGACATCACACAACCTTATTGCACACCCACACTGATCGTAAGCCAATCACCTAAATGCCCATTTACTCTTACACATGCCTCACTACCATCATAAAAAGTCTTGACAGCACCTAGTAGCTTACCACCTACACCATACACATGCAAAACCTTCCACAATCCTTCTCTGTCTACTTTGTCATACGCTTTTTCCAAATCCATAAATGCCATAAACACCTCATAAATCTTCTCACACACCTTCTCCACTATCAGTCTTACTGCAAATATGTGATCCACACATCCTCTGCCACTCCTAAAGTCACCCTGTTCATCACTCACTAGGACTTCTGATCTCTCTCTTACTTTCTCTATAATAATGCTTCCATCTACCTTCCATACAACACTCAATAAACTTGTGCCACGATAATTCATGCACCCACTTCGCTCACCTTAATTTTGTACAGGGATGCAATCACTCCCTTTTTCCAATCTACTGGCACAGTTTCACTCATGCATACCTTCTTACATATCTCCAACAGGCACTTCATTCTGCTCTCTCCACTACACGTAATCATCTCTGCATACACCTTATCAACCACAGCTGCTTTCCCATTTTTCAGCTGCTTCACAGTGTTCTTCACTTCTGCACGTATCGCATTTCCTGGCACTACATTGCTTTTCTGGACACCTTCAACACCAATCATGTTAACAGTCACTTTGTTCTCTCCATTTCCATCCATCAGACTTTCAAAATATTCTTTCCATCTGGTCCTTACTTCTTCCCCATGGGTTAATAATAATCTACCACTTACATCCTTCACACTTTCTCATTTCCTTCCACTGTCACTTCTATACTTCCACACCTCTTTCCAGAATAACTTCCTATTTTCAGAGTAATTTGCATTCATTTTCCTTCCCAGATCATCATTGACCTCCTTCTTTTTCCTCTTCACTAGTCTCTTTACGTGCTTCTTAATCTCAATATATTCATTTCTTATTTCAACTGAACCCCTGTCCTGTATCCACTCTGGTCACTTCTCCCTTTTTTCCTCCACTGCTCTCTTAATCTCATCATCCCACCATGCCATACATTTCTTCTTTGTTGTTACTCTTGCCACACTACACATTGCTTTAGCATTCCTAACTAGGCAATCCCTATATGCATTACACAATCTGTCCAGATCCACTGCATTCCAATTCACTGATTCTAACTCCTCCCCTACTTTGGCCCTGCATTCATCTGTCATTTCTTTGATCCTCAGCTTCTTGACTTTCAGCCTCTCTCCCTGACAGCTCCTCTCTCTCTCTCTTGGTCTACCTTACTCCTCTAGGCTTGATTTTGCATACCATAATCACGATCTGACAAACCTCCACATCATCCTCTCACTGCTTAAAAATTACAAATCTGATGCACAATAGAGTGAGGCTTAGCCATATGTTTGTTTGTTATATGATACTGTAAATCACTAGAATGATGAACTAAAAGTTATACCCAGTTTTGATATAATGATGGCGAAAAGATTATGAATTCGCTAAAGCGGTAAATCTGGTGTTTGCATACGACAATCCCATGCGTACATAGTGCCACCCGCACAATCCTACAGTCATCTGTTTGAGCCAAGATGGCTGCCTAGCATTTACAATCCTTGTGATTGTCTCTCTTTTGTTCTATTTTGTATGTGGAAGGCCAGAGAAACACCACTACTATCACCAAACACCAGTGCAAGTGTGTAACAAATAATCCAGGGTGTGACTCTGAGTGAAGCAATAACTTTTCAAGTGTGTGAAATACTGAAACTTGTGACTTGGAAACTGTCTCCCATGTATACATGGTTCCTCCCACACAAGCCTACAGTCAGCTGTTTGAGTCATGATGACCATCCAGTGTATACATTCACTATGATCATTTTCCTTTCATTCAATTTTGTGTGTGCAAGGCGACTAAAACATCAATGCTAATGCCAAATATCAGTACAAGTGCATTACAAAGAGTGCAGTGTGTGATATTAAATGAAGTGATAACTTCTGTATGTGAAACACTGAAACTTGTGACTTAGCAACAATGTCTCCTGAGCACACATGGTACCTCTGACCTAGCCTATGGTCAGCTGTTCGAGCCAAAATAGCTGTCCAGTGTTTACATGTGCTATGAAAACCTCTCTTTCATTCCATTTTGTGCATGCATGACTACTAAAGTATCCCTTCTATCACCAAATAACAGTGTAAGTGCTTAACAACTGATGTAATGTGTGTTATTAAGTGATAACTTTTCCTGAGAAAAATACTGAAACTTGTGATGGCAAGGTGGGATGAAGAGGTTAAGAAAGCCCTGGAGGAAAAGAGGAAGAAGTGGCTAGAGTGGTTACAGGACAGGGGTTTAACTGAAATAAGAACTGAATATATTGAGAGCAAGATGCACGTGATGACACTACTGAAGACGAAAAGAAGGAGGTAAATGATGATCTAGTAAGAAAAATGAATGCAAATTACTCTGAAAATAGGGAGTTATTCTGGAAAGAGGTGCAGAAATGTAGAAGTGACAGCGAAAAGAAATGCGAAAGTGTGAAGTGGTAGATTATTAACCCATAGGGATGAAGTAAGGACCAGATGGAATGAATATTTTGAAAGCCTGATGAATAGGAATACAGAGAGCAGAGCCGCTGTAAACATAACTGGTTTTGGGGGTGTGAAGAGAAAAAATGCAATGCCAAGAAACATGACATTTGCACAGGTGAAGAATGCTGTGAAGCAGCTGAAAAATGGGAAAACAGCTGGGGTTGGTAAGTGTATGAAGAGATGATTAAGTGTAGTGGAGAGTGGAATAAAGTGTTTGTTGGAGATATGAAAGAAGGCTTGGATGAGTGACTCTGTGCCAGCAGAGTGGAAAAAGGTTGTGATTGCACCCCTGCAAGAAAATGAAATTGAGTGAAGTGAGTGCGAAAATTATCACGGCATAAAATTACTGAGTGTTGTAGGGAAGGTATATGGAAGAATTATTGTACAGAAAGTAAGAAAAATATCAGAAGTCCTAGTGAGTGATGAACAGAGTGGCTTTAGAAGTGGCAAAGGATATGTGGATCAAATACTTGCAGTGAGACAGTTAGCGGGGAAGGCTTGTGAGAAGGACTATAAGGTGTTTATGGCATTTGTGGATCTGGAAAAAGCATACGACAAAGTAGACATGGAAGGACCGTGGAAGGTTTTGCGCATGTATGGTAAGCTGCTAGGTGCTGTCAAGAGTTTTTATGATGGAAGTGAGGCATGTGAAATGGTAAATGGGCATGTAAGTGACTGGCTCACGATGAATGTGGGCGTGCAACAAGGTTGTGTGATGTCCCCAAGATAGTTCAATGTATATACTGTATATATTAAATGTCCTGTAATCCGAATCACAGGGGACCAAAGGTTCCCGGACTATTGTTTTACTCAGACTATGGGGAGGGTACTTTGAAAAAATTAGAACTCTTTACATGATCATTGAAAAAACACTTAAAATTATATGGGTTATTGTTTTACTCACTGGAAATGCATAGAAGTGTAGATGAATAGGTTGCAGGCAGGCACATCCAAGTCCGAGGGCAAGTCCAAGCCACATAAATCCTTAAAGCCCAGAAAAATTCAACAAAAAGACCAGAAAATTTTGAAAAATTTCACCTTGACAAATTCAGAGCATTGGGATTTTCGGATTACTGGTGGTCGAATTGGAGGACTTTTACTGTATATGGATGGGGTGATGAGAGAAGTAAAAACACAAATAATGGAGAGAGGGACAGCATTAATAATGAATGGTGATGGATGGAATATCTCAAATTTGTTGTATGATAACATCTTAAATGTCAAGGCCCAACTTACCATGCCCCGGGCTTCTACGCTCCTCACAGGGCAACATAGGATTGGATGATGGATGGAATGTTGTATGCTGATAATGCCGTGCTACTTGTAAATACCGAACAAGAACTTGGTAGACTAGTGCAAATATTTGCTGATATCTATGGGCATTGTGCCTTTAGAGTAAATGCAGAAAAGAGTAAAGTGACAGTAACTGAGAGAGGTGACTCACACTGTGATGTTACAGTGAATGGAGAGAGACTGGAATTGGTGAAAGAGTTCAGCAGAAAAGAGTAGTGACAGCAACTGAGAGAGAAGGTGACTTGCACTGTGATGTTACAGTGAATGGAGAGAGACTGGAATTAGTGAGAGAGTTCAAATACCAGGGTACAGTGATAGAAAAGAAGGGAAAATGTGCAAAAGAAGTGGAAAGTAGAGTGATACAAGGAGGGGATACAGCTGGTGCTATGAAAGCCTTGATAAGAAACAGAAGCTTGAGTGCTGAAGCTGTGTAAGCTTAAATGAAGGAGTGTTAGTGCCAACTGTAAATATGAGTGTGAGACTGTGGTGTGGCATGAAAATGAAAAGTCAAGAGTGAAAGCAGCTGAGATGGGAATACTGAGGAATGTATGTGGAATACAGAGAGATGATAGGATACAAAATAATGTGATCAGTGAAAAATGTGGAGTGAGGAAATCTGTGGACACCAGAATCAAAGAGAGTGTACTGAGATGGTATGGTCATGTGGAAAGAATGGATAACAATGGAGAGGTGAAAAAGGTATATCCGAGTGAATTTGAAGGAGGGAGGAGGCAAGGTAGGCCACGCAGAAGGTGGAGGGATATGGCAGATGAGAGTGTGAGGAAAAGAGGTAGGGAAGTCCGTGAGGCTAGGGGACTGACAAGAGCTCAAGCTGGCTGGATGAATATTGTGAGAAGTGCATGATCTGAGATTTGGCACCCCTTTATAATGTGACAGCGTTCGGATTGACTCTATCAGATACGTTTATGTGATGCCACAGGTTATGGTGAAAGTTTTTTGGTGCATCAGATAGAGCCAGGCTTCCAGGGGCTTGAATGATGAATGAATGGATGTGTGGCCCATTGGACTGGGCAAACTTGGGCTATCTGGACACTGCTACTCCTCACCCTGCCCTAAGGTGGGAAAGGAGATCCAGATGATGATGATGATGATGATGATGATGATGATGATGATGATGATGATGTGACTTGGAAATCGTATCTGGAAAGAATGCTACCCCTCGTTGGAAAGCATGCTGTTACAGAGGCCAAGGATTTATTTTTTTCAACATACAGTACTATGTGGTCATATGACCCTCCCCGTCCCCACAGAACCCATATTATACTGATTTTGCTATATGATAAATCACCATGCAAAAGGTTTTCTCTCGACAATGTCACCGTACAGCAAGGCATGACTACGGTATAAACATTCACTCACCTGAGTAAATCTGTTGAGGAATGATTTTGGGAGGCCCTTCCTAGCCCCTCCTTGGTGCTGTGGATTTTGACAAGCAAATATCTTTGTGGTCTGATGTTTAACTTGGAATGTCTTCCCTAACTCTGGTACAAAGATCTCACCACGGTGGTCAAAACAAGCATTAAGTCCCTCCAGTACTGACTGTGAGGCTAAATTGAGTTCATCCAAGACAATCCATGCACCTTGTTTGAGTGCCTGAAGCAATGGGCCATCATGCCAGGCAAACATTCCTCCCTTGCCTCGTTCCACAGGCAAATCAGCACCAAACAAATCACTTACATCTGTCTGTTCTGAAAGATTGATTCGCACAATTCTATGACCGGCTGCTTTTGCTAGAGCTATTACTAAGCTGGTCTTGCCAACACCAGGGCTACCTTCCAACAACAGTGGTCTACTTAGCTGCAGCCCTCGTACGAGACGCAGCAAGTTAATACAAGTTCTAGGAGCCTTGAAGGTAAACATATTTGACTTGCTTTTCTCCAACCCTTTACTGATAAAAAATGGACTTATGCCAAACTTAATGTCTGAGTTCACAACTTCCAGCATGCCAACATGGCCTTCCTGCAATGTTGCTGCCTCAGGGCAATCACCAGTCTTCTTCCACGCTTGCCGCACCAAGAAATTTAGACTGGCTTCTTTCAACTGCTTCCATCCTGCCAAGCCACTGCCAGTAAGTCCTGAACCCAAACCATCTAGCAGCACCAAACAAGCCCCATGGATGTAGGACAGTCCAACACTTAAGTTGGTTGGGTGTGATGCAACTTTGTTGATAAACTGGACCCAAGACAGCAAATCTCTGATACTAAGAATGCATTTTTTCCCAAGATCTGTGCGGGTAAAATGTTCCAGAAAATCCAGCATTGCTCTTCCTATTCCACTGGTATTTTCTTCTGAACTGAATTTTATTTCCTTACTTATATTATGCTCAATAATGGTAATGACATCAGATGCTACTCGGTTTACTTCAACTTTTGGACACCAAATTTCAGTAAAACGATTTCTTAATGCTGGTGAAAGTTCTTTCTTCCCATAGTCTCCACCAGGGTTCATGGTTCCTACAAACCTGAAGAGATCATGTGCATGGATAATTTCAGGACTACTGGTGTCACCTACTCCATCTGTACCTTTTTCTGTAAGGACAAGTACCCTCTCTGGCTCAAGAACTGAATTTAGTCTTTCCAAAACACTGTCATCTGCAAGAGAGATTTCATCTGCCAAGAACATGCCACCACTATGCATGGAGTTGATAAGAGGGCCATCCACCCACTCAAACAGTCGGTCATCACTCTCATCATGAGAGCGCACTGGCCGAAGTCCACCAAGGAAATCTGCTCCCTCTGTGTGCATGTGACAGTTGACAGTGTGGAGGGTCTGCCCATTCTGGGCAGCAATCAGCTGGCAAACAGTTGTCTTGCCACAGCCTGTATCACCAACAAGCAACACAGGTTCCTTAAATTTCAAAGCTTTGGCCACTAAAACATACAGACGACGCATGTCCTCAGTCCAAACCACATGCTCAAAACCCTTGACAGTAGACATTTTCTTCAGACAAGACTTTGTAACTGGAGATGTGTCTTCTGAGAGCACAAACAATTTGTTCTTACATATATTTCTTTTCAGCCTCTTCTCCAACACCTACAACAGAAAAAGAGCATGGGGAAATTAGAAATACAAGTACCAGTATACTGTATTTTAAAATATATGCATAATACATAAGGTGCATTGCATTATTCTAATCAGTTCAATGCAGCTAATAATATTTTAAACAACCCCACCACTGTCTAAGTACAAACAATAACTGCTATCTAGGGCTTTTGAAAATAACACAAATATGGTGGTTTATAATAAAATAATTTATGCTGGGGCAACATTGTGCTCAAGTGTGCACTGTGAATTCAGAATAGTACCACTGGTGCAATATAACCTGTATATCAGAGAGAGTGAGCTATGATGAGTGATAACAAACCTGGATAAAATATCATTGAAGCCACCTTAAATGAATGTCCAGCATTAGACATCAGACTACAGCAAAATAAACACAACTATTACATACATCACAGTGCATATCAATAAATATCTTGAGACCTCTTTAATAGCATAATCACCATCAATGAACTCTGGAACTGGAGATCAGCTAAACTGATGCAACAGTCACATGCATCACAGCACCTATTTGAATATCTTACCTTTTTAATAGCTTCCAATTCCTCCTCCAGCCGGACACGAGCCCCCATAACCAGGTAGCCCTCATCAGCCAGGTGTTGGTCCCAGTCGTAGAATTTGGTCTTCTGTGGCGGTGCCAGGCAGTAACGCTCAGCCCACCGGAACAAGTCACGCAGGGTAATGAATGACTGCCTGCCCTGTCACATTAAAATACAGAATGGATGCAGAGCTTCTTTGATCACAAAGAAATAGGTGGAATGTTACTAAAAAAAAAACGTTCATGAAAACTTATTTTGCCAATAATTTCCCTTAAAAAATCCTGTTTTTCTAGCTGTCTTTTTATACCTAGATACCACAATTTTGGAAGAGGTGGCCACAAATTTATCATCTCTGCATCACACTATCCTCAATGAACTGACTATCCTTCACAACCAGGCTTCCCTACTACAGTATCAAAACAAAATAACCCTCAATAACAATCCACTGAGTCCACAGCACTATGCAGCCCCCACTCCACAACACATTTACTCACCTCACATACCACACGACTACAATACAGACAATCTTTCAAAACAATCCCAACGAAAAACCTCTGGGAATGACTGGTTGCAGTGGCAAGTTTCCTGCAGTTCACTTGGTTCCTATTCACATGACCTGGGGTTTTAGTAAAAACAAGACTACCCTCACTCCAATCACACCATTCTTATTCATATACCTCTCCACCCCATCCCTCCATCTCATCCTCAGTCTCCTTTCCCTTTCCACTCTACACATACATGCTCTTCTACTCAATCCCAACTCTCCATTCACTCCAAATGATCAAAACTATCCCATGGTATTAAAATGTGACACTCGCAGTGGTGAAGAATGCTGTGAAGCAGCTGAAAAATGGGAAAGCAGCTGGGGTTGATCAGGGAAGACTGGAATGAAGTGCTTGTTGGAGATATGTAAGAAGGCATCAATGAGTGAAAGTGAAACCAAGGGTGTGGAGTCGGATTTAAAAAATTCCAACTCCAACTCCAGGAAATTTTAAGGTTGCAACTCCGACTCCAACTCCGCGCCCCCTCCCCCTCCCCCTCCCCCTCTTCTGCAGTACAGTGGTCGGCATGTCGCATTACTTACATATTTTCAAGTTTACTTCTATCTATTGCCAGACGCCTTAATCCCATAAGGGGTTTCCACAAACAAAGAGCCTCCATATGTCGTCCTGTCCCCCCCCCATTTCACTGCCCTGCTCTCAGCTCATACCTCCCTCTGTCATATAGCTCTCTGCTCCATCCCTCCATCTCATCCTTGGCCTCCCCCTCCCTCCCCCCCTCCACCTCACTCACATACACTCTCCTCATCAGTCTCTCACTCTCCATCCTCTCCACATTGCCAAACCACTTTAATGTGCTTCTCCTAACACTCCCTATCACATCCACACAACAACGGTCCTTCACTTCGTCATTTGTCAGTCTGTCTCCCCGTGTGACTCCACATGCTGCTCTCAAATAACTCATTTCCACCGCTCTCACTCTTGACTTCTGTCCCTCCAACAAGGTCCAAGCTTCACTTCCATATGTTAGAGTTGGTATCACAATACTATCATGTAGTAGCTTTTTCACTTCCATGCTCACTTCCCTGTTTCTTATCACTGCCTTCAAGGAACCAGCAACCTTTCTTCCCTGCTGCACCCTTTCAAGCACTTCACCCTCCAAACTTCCATCCTTACTCATCACACTACCCAAGTACTTAAATGCACTCATATTCTCCATATCCTCCCCATCCAGTCTCACTGTACATTCACTGATTTCACTTCTCTCGAGGACCATCACCTTACTCTTCCCTACATTCACCTTTAGATTCCGTTTCTTACACATTCTCCCAAACACATCTACCAAGCCGTGCAGCTCCCCATCGTCTTCACTTAACAACACAGTATCATCTGCAAACAAGAGTACAGAGAGATTCCAAACACTGCCCTCTCTCATTAGGGCCGCTCCAACATCCACTGCCCTACCTTGTATCTCTTTTATAATCCCATCCATATACAGATTGAACAACCATGAAGACATGACATATCCTTGTTCAGTCCCTTGTTCAATCCAACCTTCAAATAGAAAAATTCACTCAGTTCACCATCCATACACACTACAGCCTTTGCACCCTCATACATACTCTTCACACCCTTCATCAACTTCCCATCTACTCCATATATTCTTAATACTTTCATCAACCCTTGTCTATCCACCCTGTCATATGCTTTCTCCAAATCCATGAAGGTTGCATACAACTTCTTTCCCTTCTCTAGAAACTTTTCCACTAAAGATCTAAGAATGAATATCTGGTCTACACAACCTCTTCCCTTCATAAAACCTCCCTGTTCTTCTTCAGCTAATTCCCCTGTTATTTCCCTAACTCTGTCAATAAGTATCCTACCATATACTTTTCTTATTACACTAAGAAGGCAAATGCCCCTATGATTACCACACACTTCTTTTCCCCTTATCCTTTGTACAGGGGAATAATTATACCTGAGTTCCAATCCTCCAGGACTCTACCTTCCTCCCAGGCCAATCTGCACATCTTCCACATCCATTCTCTTACTATCTCTCCTCCATGCTTCAGCATTTCACCACACACTCTATCAATTCCTGGGGCTTTCCCCATTTTAACTTTTTTTCATTGCTTCCACAACTTCCATCCAGTTGATTTCTTCCTCTCTTCTCACAACCCTCCTTCTCCCAGCCATTCCCCAGCCACTTATACCTGCATTACTTTCATTCTCTATGTTGAACAATTCGTTAAAGTGTTCTCTCCATCTGCTCACTTTCTCCACAAAAACCATTTTTATCTTTCACTCCCCAACTGCCTTATTTGGCACCCTGTCTAAATCTCTGCCTCTTTCCAGAACATTTTCTTACGTTCCCTCCACTCAAATTCCTTCCAAATTCCTCATCCACTCTCTTCTTACTCTCTCTTACTAATCTTTTCACCTCTTCCTCTGTACATATAACTCCCTCCTCCGTCTCAACTTCTTCGACGTCCCTGTTCCTCATCCACTCACTATATGCTTTCTTCTTTTGTGCCACAGCCTCTCTCACCTCTTCAGTCCACCATGCTGTTCCCTGCACCCCCTTTTGTCTTCTCTTCACCCCACACACCACTTTACATGCTGCGCAGATTTCTTCTGTGAATACCTTGCACACACCTTCCACGTCCCCCATCTGCTGCAATCTATATTTACCCAATCGCTTCTCCACTTCCCTTTTATATTCTGCCTTTTTCCATCCTCTTGTAACTTTTCTCCTTTTAAGAACTACTTCCTCCTGTCCTTCCCTTCTTCTATTTCTCCATTTTGTTTGGACTTTGATTTTGACCTCCACCAGAACTTTCTTTACCCCTGCACAGATGTTGACCTTGTACACGGGTTTTATTCGCTCGTGTATGGAGTACAACTCTCATGTGTGGGGAGGCTCCCCACATGCAGTTCTTCTCAATAGGGTGGAGTCAAAGGCTTTTCGTCTCATTAACTCTCCTCCTCTTACTGATTCCATTCAACCTTTGTCTCTTAGCCGCACTGTTGGTTCTTTATCTCTCTTCTATCGCTGCTTCAATGGTCACTGTTCCTCTGAACTGTCTGCTTGCATCCCTCCACCTCTACGACGGGCACGTAGTACCCGTCTAGAAACAAACTCTCATCCCTTTTCTGTCCAACTCTCTAATGCAAGAGTTAACCGTTACTCCCAGTCCTTCATTTGTGCAACTGGCCAACTCTGGAACTGTCTCCATCTGTCTGTATTCCCTGCTTCCTATGATCTCCAATCTTTCAAACGCAGTGTGTCCAGGCATCTCAAAATGATTGGATCTTGAATTTGGCTCTCTTTTGTATTGTTTTTATTTTTTCTTGGAAGGAACAGTATGTGGGCCCTGGCCTTTGGTTCCTTCTTCCTTGAAAAAAAAAAACAAAAAAAAAAGTGGTGGTCCAAAAGTCCACTCCCCAAATCTCTAAATATTCTTGCATCCATTACACACTGGCTCATCCTTTCATCCATACACACATAATCAATCATTGCCTTCCATTCATTCAGTTCACCATCCACCCTTCTCATCACTCGCCACGTATACCTATGGATCATTTTGTGCCTGAAGCATTAGCTATCACCAACCCCCTCCTGGCACAAATGTCCATTAAAGCACTGCTATTCTCATCCATCTCTGCGGGCACACCCTACTCACCAACTACTCCATCAGCCTTCTCATTCCCTACTTTTCCATTTATATCTTCAATCAAAAACACTCTCTCATTCCTTTCAAACTTTTCCAAGCACACTTTCACATTTTTCCAAAACTCTTCTCTATCTTACGTACATACACGGAGCTGCTCCTGGATCGAGGGGAAATAATCGCAGAACTAGCAGCGAAAAGGAGATAGCCTATTGTGATTATGTGGTTGAATGCGTGAGTGGTGGTCCCGTCGGATATTAGTTTAAAAAAACACAAGTTTCTGCCCGAAAAATACGAGACAAAGTGAAAAAGAAAGTTTCCATATGGTTGCATCATGGCGGAGAGAGACGGAGGATTGTTTACAACTGGCGAGGGGGAATTTGCGGGCTTCTGCGAGCTAAATGTAGGCAAAGGAAGTGATAAGCTGCAACAAACAAGAGTAGCAGGAGTCGAGAAAACGGCGGAGAGGAATGTCCAGGAGTTAAAAAAGGTATGGGAAGTAATTAAGCAGCTGCAAGAACGGACCATAGAGCAAGAGAGAGAGATCAAAGTCCTACAGAATAGACTGGAAAAGGTTAGCACACGTAGTGAGGAACAAGAAAAAGAAGTTACAGAATTAAAGGCGAATAATGAATCCGCATCAAATGAAATAAAACAGCTGAAGAGGGAGAATAAGAGTTTGGAAGAAGAAAGGGACAGAATAAAAAGTAAACTAGATGAATACGAATCAAAATCGAGGAGGCAAGATGAGCATATTCAGGAAATCAAGGAGCAACATAAGGGGTGGAAGAAAATACAGGAGGAAGGAAATGTAAATTTGAAGGAAATCATAGAGCAACAAAGTAAGGAAAAAGTGGAAAAGGAAGTGGTTAGAGTACTAAGAAGTAGAGAATCTTTGGTTAGGGATGTAGCAGACAAGAAAAAATGTGTGATAATTTCAGGAATAAAAGAAAAACGAATGACAGTGAGATCTGAAAGAGAAAGAGAGGAACTGAGCAAGGCTAAAGAAATAATATCACTGGTTATGGAAGGAAACAATGAAGCCCAAGAAGAGATTGAAGAAGTGTTTAGGTTAGGAAAGTACGAGGATGGTGGGGCAAGGCCCATGAAAGTAAAGTTTAAGTCCCAAGTAATAGTGAATGAAATCATAAGTAGAACGTGGAAATTGTCAGAGAAAGAGGGGTTTAAAAATGTTTGGATTAGGAGAGATGCAAATGAAGAGGAAAGAGCTAAATTAAAGGAGTTAGTAAAGGAAGCAAAGATAAAAAACGAACAACGAACGGAGAAAGAGAAGACAGAGTTCTATTGGAGAGTTATGGACCAGAAATTGAGAAAGTGGTATCGACGGAAGGAAGGGGAGACGAGAGTATAAAAAACGATGAAAAAAGTTTGAAAGTGGAGTACACAAACACTGATGGACTAATATCGGCAAGGTTAGAAATCAATGATTTTTTGAGGGCACACGAACCTGATGTTATGTGCTTTGTAGAAACTAAATTGAAAGAAGATATTGATGTTCATATGGGAGGTGGGAAATACAAATTATGGAGAAGAGACAGAAAAGAAAAAATGGGAGGAGGAGTGATGATAGCAGTGAAGGACAATATAAACGTAGATACTGTGGAAATGGCAGAGGGTAGGGCCGAAGCCATAAATTTGAAATTAGAAACTGGGGAGAATGGTAAGAGAGATATGGCAGTGGTATATGTTCCCCCTAAGACGAGAGCATGGAATGACGATGAATACCAGGAGATGTTGTCAGACATGGTTAGTTATCTACAGAAAGTGATCGAGAAAAGCAACAATATAATCCTAATGGGTGACTTTAATTGTAAAGAGGTGAACTGGGAGGAATGGGACTCGGGAAGCAGTGAAGATTCATGGGGCACAAAATTGTTAAATATAGCAATGAATAATGTAATGACACAGTGGGTTAAAGAAGAGACACGATTCAGAGGTGATGACACACCAGCAAGATTAGATTTGCTACTATCCAGGGAGCCTGATGTAATTGAATCATTAAATTATCTGTGTCCTATAGGAAAGAGTGATCATGTGGTCATTGAGTTCCAGATGATGATAGGGAACATGGTGCCAAGAGATGAGCTTTATAGGCAAGGACGATACAACTTTGGGAAAGCAAACTTTGCAGAATTGAGAAAATTTTTTGAAAATGCGGACTGGAGAGGGTTCAGAGAAACAAGAGAGATACAAAGGAAGTGGGATATCTTTTTGGACCTCTACAATTTGGGAGTGGAAAAATATGTGCCAAGAGTAAGTGGGAAAGAAAACAGGAAAAAGGTGTGGTTTAATAGAAGGTGTATAATAGCGAAAAAAGAGAGGGACAAGGCATGGAACCAGTGGAAAAAGAGAGGTAATATCAGAACAAAGGAAGAATATAAAAGAACTAGAAATGAATATACAGGAATACGTAGAGAGGAAGAAAGGAACTTTGAAAAAGGTATAATTGACAAATGTAAGGATGAACCCAAATTGTTTTATAGATTTGTTAATGGCAAATTGAAGCAAAGGGAAGGAATCACCAGACTGAAAGTAGAAGGAGAGGTCTACAAGGATGCAGTAATGCAAGCTGAAGTAATGAACAAATGCTTCCAATCGGTTTTCACTAAGGAAAGGGAGTTTGTGGAAGGAGAGGAAGTGATTAGAAATGTAGTGATAAAAGATATAAAAGTGGAAGTGCAGGAAGTGTATAAATTACTGGGAGCTCAAGATGTAAGGAAGGCCCCAGGACCGGATGGAATCTCTAATTGGGTACTGAAGGAATGCAGAGAACAACTGGCGGATAAGATTCACAATTTAATTGTGTGCTCCTTGGAAGAGGGGAAAGTGCCTCGGGAATGGAAGAGGGCAAATGTGGTGCCAATCTATAAGGGAGGAAACAAGGAAGAACCCCTGAATTATAGACCAGTGTCCCTAACCAGCATGGTTGCGAAATTGTGGGAGAGAATCCTGAAAGATAGATGGATAAAATATCTGGAAGAGATGAATATTTTGACTGAAAGTCAGTTTGGATTCAGAAGTGGAAGGTCATGTGTTTCCAACTTGTTGAGCTTCTACTCAAGGGCGATTGACGTGCTACAGGAGAGAGACGGTTGGGTGGATTGTGTGTACTTAGATTTGGAGAAGGCCTTCGACAAAGTACCCCACAAGAGACTATTATGGAAATTAGAGCATATAGGAGGACTGAAGGGAAGCCTCCTGGAATGGATGAGAGACTTTTTGAGTGACAGACAAATGAGGACAGTAATAAAGGACATGACATCTGGATGGAGGGAAGTAACAAGTGGTGTCCCACAGGGCTCGGTGTTGGCACCAGTAATGTTCTTGATTTATGTAAATGATATGGTAGATGGAGTGAACAGCTACGCAAGCCTGTTTGCTGATGATGCAAAGATCTTGAGAAAGGTAGAGGTTGAAGAGGACTGTAAAATGCTACAGGAGGATCTGGATAGGATATATGATTGGAGCCGGATGTGGGAAATGAAATTCAACGCAAAAAAATGTAAAATATTGGAAATGGGTAAAAGTACCAAGAGGCCATCATTGAATTATTTGATGGGTAATGAACCAATTAGAAAAGCGAGAGAAGAGAAAGATTTGGGAGTGCTGGTCCAGGATNATGTTGAGGGAGTTGATAGTGACCATGATAAGACCAAGACTAGAGTATGCGGCGGTGGTATGGTCACCTCATTTGAAGAAGCATATTGATAAACTAGAAAGGGTCCAACGGATGGCAACGAAGATGATACCGTGTTTAAGGGAACTCACCTACGAGGAGAGATTGGAAAAACTGAAGTTACCAACATTGCACGAGAGAAGGGAAAGAGGTGACTTGATCACGATATTTAGAAATGTAAGAGAATTGGAAAGGGTGGATAGAGAGGATCTTTTTGTGTTGGATGATGGAAGAACAAGAGGTCATGGCTTCAAGTTGAGGAAAAGTAGATGTCTTAATGATCTCAAAAAGTTCAGTTTCCCGAATAGAAGCATAAGTATTTGGAATGACTTAGACGAAGAGGTGGTGCAGGCGAAAAACATTCATGTATTTAAAACTAGATTAGATGAATGTAGATATGGAGACGGGACAACACGAGCTTAGCTCAATTCCTGTATACTACAAATAGGTAAATACAAATAGGTAAATACACACACACAACACACACACACACAAACACACACAGAGTGAACATCATAGAGGCCACACACGTGTTGAATTCTGCTGCATCCAATACCTAAGTGTACTGAAAATGAGTCAAGCTCAGTCCTATGCTAAATTAGAAAAGAATTACTATTGCAGAGAAAGTTAAAGCAAAAAAGTGAAGTAGAAATTATCTTTCTGTATGATGCCATTCCTTAGCAAAGTGCATCTAGGTAAGAGGGAGAAACAATAGAAAGCATAATGATGACTGCACAAGTCTGGTGGAGCTAGATAAATTCAACAAAATAGTGAAGAAAGTGAATAAACTGGAGAAACTTCCAAACTGGAACTTGATAAAATAAGAAAGGAGCTGTACCTACAAAAGGAACAAAATGAGGAATTAGTAAAGGACTAAACAGAAAAGATGGACCAATAGATGAGCTACAAGCTGAGGTAGACATCCTGAAAATGAAAACAAGCAAAATGGGAAATACTGTAGTCCCCTACGATAGGGTTTTGAAGGAGTACAATAATGATAAAGACATTATTAGGCATGCAGGTAGTCTGACACAACAAAGCAGAGCCACTGACTGGAAGATAACTCAGGCAAAAGAAATGATGAGAAATTATACAGAGGAAGTACAAAATACATGGGCAGAAGTAGCCAAAACAAGACAAGGTCTAGAAAACAAGGGTGATGCAAAAGACATGGCAAGGGAAGTGAAAGACATCATAAGAACCAACCTAAGGCTGATAAAGGAAACAGCAGGGATTAACATATCTACAGTAATCACTGGTGTAGATGAAGAAAATATAAAGAACAGAATCACTACAGACAAAAAGGAGATGGTAAATTTAATGAACATATTGGAAGCAGTATCAGAGAAAATCTGAGAGAAAGATACAGAGGAATTTAAAAGGCTAGTGAAATATGAGAGAAATAAGTCACAGCCCCTGAAAGTAACATAAAGTGTGAGCACTGTAGATGAAGTAATAAAAAATGCTAACAAACTTACAAAATCTGAGGAACACAAAGATGTATGGACAAAAACATGCCTAACCCAAAAGGAATGAGGATTACTAAAGGAAAAGTCAGAAGAAGCAAAAAGAAAGAATAATGCATGATCAGATGAAGAGAGAATAATTTTTTTTACAAAGCAGCAGGGTTACAAGAAAATGGCATATTAAACAGTAGACTCTAAATACATGTAGGGCAGTACACTAAACCAATGTCAAATATATGAACAATATGACTAAGTTGATGTGCTCAAATGTAGATGGAATGGTATCCAAATTATAAGAGATAAGAGACTATACCAAAGAAAATGAACCTTATATTATCAACCCCAAGGATATCCAATGACTACTTAAATTTTGATTAATACAATATTTGGCGAAGTGACAGAAATTTGAGAAAAAAAAAGGAGTAGTTTTGATATTAACAAAGAAAAGACTTAAACTCAAAGAGATAGAACTAGACATAACCTCACAACCTTGGTGTAACATACATCAATGTCATTTAAACAACACACCACAAACACTGAAAATAAATTAATACCAAGACTCAATGCCTTGAGGTTACTTGTCCATACAGCATATGGACATAACAAAGAAACCACCACCACAGTATATAAACCATACATATGTTCAGTGATGA
The DNA here is from genome assembly GCA_018397915.1 of Birgus latro. Taxonomy (NCBI): domain Eukaryota; kingdom Metazoa; phylum Arthropoda; class Malacostraca; order Decapoda; family Coenobitidae; genus Birgus; species Birgus latro. Next base: position 2,873 of record JAGKTI010011370.1, on the reverse strand, counting down.
ATTATGCAAGCCCTGCTTGGGCTCCTAACCTCACTAAAACATACCATAACACTCTACAAACCATATAGAACAAGGCCCTAAAAATAATCACAGGTTGCACAGCTACTACACCCACAGACCACCCACATCAAGAAACCAAATTCCTCAAAGTCAAGGATCATCTAGATATGAGAGGCACCCAAAGTCTCGCTGCAGCCTCCACAAATCCACAACATCCACTACATTACATGGAAGCACATCCACACACACCGAGGAACATCAAAACAACACCCAGCACACGATATCATACACAAATACTGTCATCTCTCCCCCCTCGCCCGCCTCAGACCAGCTTCCAGAAGCATATCCATACTCAAATCACTCGCTGCTCCATTAAGTCACTTAAAGACAACACACAGCTGCATGCATGGCCTCCTGATATCTGCCCTTCTGAATCCTATCTCCCTCATGAGAACAGGGTCCACCTGGCCAGGCTGAGATCTGGACATCATCCAGCCCTCTTAAGTTGTCAGAAGAGGCTGGATAACTCAGTCATTGACGCCTGTCCAGGATGTAACACAGCACCCCATACAATTAAGCACATAATGGAAGACTACAATACACACAATCACCTATGACAACAACACAACATACACTCCTTGACAGCTCTGTGGGAAAGCCCAGTCTCGGATGTGGCCTTCCTCAGGGACTTGGGGCCGTTCGGCCCGAGCCTAGGAAACAACTACCATTACTACTACCTCACAAACAGAATTAACTGCAGTAGAGATTAGCATATCTCAAGGGAAAATAATTGTGGCAAATTTATATATGCCACCCAGGACAAACACATGGGATAGAGGTCAATATGAAGACCTGGCAGAAATGACAATTCAGAGTTTAAGAACCATACTATGCTGAATGGAAGAAAGCTCTGAAAGAATTATAATAATGGGAGATTTCAACACAAATACAAACTGGAATACTCTAGATGTAAAAAGCTTTGAAAGCTGTTGGGATCAAAAGCTCCTGGATCTTATAGTTTCGTTTTGTTTAATTTTTGAAGGTTCCAACATGCTTGCATGCGTCGGCCTTGGTCATCTAATGGTGGCTCTATATGCTGCTCAGTTTATGGCAGCCTCCCTGTTCAGTCCCTTAACCCTGAGGTCACACTTCATGACCTCGTCCCAGATCTTTTTCAGTCTACCACTCACAACCCCACCCCCAATTTTAATGCTTCTCACGTTCTGCACCCAATTATCATCCCCCATCCTCTCCATATGCCCAAACCACCTTAATCTACCTCTCCCCATCACAACATCAATGCACTCCAGTCCCATCCCACCTCTCAACTCTTCCATCGTAAACCCAGCCCTCCAGGCCTTGCACTCAGGGATACACTGCACATCCACCTAATCACTGTCATTTCTGTACTGCCCAGGTCTCACTATCAAACAGCATTACAATCCTGACACATGCTGCATTCACAGATTCTGTAGCACGTAGTGAGAGCCCTCTCAATGTCAGGAGTTTTCCTAACACAACATATAAAGGAAAATACGAGAAAAAGATGACCAGAAAACCCCTCACTATTAGACTTCATATTTCTGGGCAAGAAAATGAGAAATGACAATATAATCTATCACCCCCACTTTGGCAAAAGTGGCCATGTAGTACAGTGTGCTAACACAGTGCGCGAGTGAATAGGAGGTCCACGACCTTGCGCACTGTGATTTCGCGTACTGTACTGTGAATACATCTTATGGGAAAAATAACATATGGGCAGGACCTTCTCGAACCTGATATTTTTTTTAACCTTTGAGATATAATAAGTGAAAATTTTAAAGACATACACTACACCATCATCATCATCACCTGGACCTCCTTTCCCATCCTAGGGCAGGATGAGGAGTAGCAATATCCAGACAGACCAAAATTGCCCAAACCAATGGGCTTCCTTTCACTCACCATTCAAGCCCCCGGAATCCTGGCTCCATCTGGTATGCCAAATACATTCACCAAATTCTGTAGCTTAACACAAATATATCCGACAAAGTCAATCTGGACCCTGACACGTTAAAAAGGGGTGCCAAATCCCTGATCATGCGTTTCTCCTCACAATATTCATCCAGCCAGCAAGATCTTTTGTCGGTTCCCCAGCCTCACCAACTTCCAACCCTCTCTTCCTCACACCCTCATCCACCATATCCCTCCACCTTCTCCTTGGCCTACCTTGCCTCTTCCCTCCTTCAAATTCACTCAGATATAGCTTTTTCACCACTCTATTGTTATTCATTCTCTCCATATGACCATACCATCTCAGTACACGCATTTCGATTCTGGTGTCCATAGACTTCCTCAGTCCATGTCCTTCACGAACCACATTATTTCGTATCCTATCCACTCTCTGTACTCCACATACATTCCTCAGCAGTCCCATCTCCGATGCTCTCACACTAGACTTTTCATTTTCATGCCACACCATAGTCTCACATCCGTATGTTAAAGTTGGCATGAACACTCCTTCATGTAAGCCTTGTGCAGCTGCAACACTCAAGCCTCAAAGCCAAAGGTGGCTGTTGCGTATATGTACGCAACGATCTATCTTGCTCTCGTGTTCCTGAACTTGATTCTTCTGAATTCTCTACTCTCTGGCTTCGGCTTTCCTGTCATTCTCTGTCTAAATATATCTGTGCTGTTTACTTATCTCCTAATTCTACTGACTATCAAAAATTCTTTGACTATCTTACTTCTACGATGGAACACATTCTATCCATTTCTCCTTTCTCAGAAATCTCCATTCTAGGAGATTTCAATGTTCACCACCACCTTTGGCTCTCCTCTCCTTTCACTGATCCACCTGGTGAACAAGCCTACATCTTTTCTATCCTTAATGA
>JAGKTI010011369.1:0-26541 GCA_018397915.1 Birgus latro | reverse complement strand
CTCTCTCTCTCTCTCTCTCTCTCTCTCTCTCTCTCTCTCTCTCTACTCCTGCACAGAGTTATTGATGGTTCTATAGGGTCTCATTGACAAGCCTCTAAGCTTTGATAATATGTAATGGCATGCTAATAAACTACATATATAGTTTGCTTTGCTGCCATATTTATTTCCATAGATAGATTTGAGGTATTCTGAGCTATTTTATTCTTAGTATGCTAAGTTATTAAGCTATAGCCACAGTATTTATGTTGCACACTGCTGCTTTGATTGCTGTAAGTAATGCTGACCCTCTGCATACTGTATTTTTGCCTTGTTTATATTTTGTTTAATTTCCTCTAATTGCTTCCTCCCACCTTCCCCATCCATGATAAAACATTGTAATATGTTAGACATAAAGCGCTAAATCCTATCCCCTCCCTAATCATCTTACCAGTCTCTTCCTCCCATGAAACTTTAGTCATTTTATGTCTCTGAAACTCACAAGACCGCGGTAATTATTATTATTCTCTGCATCTCCAATCAGACTCAGCCCCGTACTATGTGACGTCACTGCCAAATTCGTCATCCACCTCCTCCCCCAAACGCTACTTGGCATACCTGGCTGCCTTCAGCCGCCTGGCCACCCTTCGTCAGGTGTATGACTACCTGGCCACCAAACTTAGGCTGAGGGTGGAGGATATGAGGCTTTGGTACATCAAGGAGGAGGTGAGACAATACCACCACACTTTAGTACTGTATATTCTAAACCTGACAGATCCCTCACTACTTCCAGTTCAGTTGATGGCCAGGTATGGGTAGATTGAAGAGTTGATTTTTAGTACTTTTGTTCAAACTGGAGAGAGATTCCTAACTCCTTTCTGCTCAGGTGATGACCTAGTGTTCTTAGATTGGGGGGTTGGTTTTTAACATGTTTGTATTAATCTAACAGAGATTCCTAACTTCTTTCAGTTTAGTTGATAGCCAGGTGTGTTAGATTGCAGGGGTGATTTTTGACATGATTGTTTTAACCAGACAGAAATTTCTAGCAGTAATTAGCTCAGATCCCGGTATTGTTAGATTTGAGAAAATTTGACTAGTAACCATGGAGAGTCATTCTTATTTCATAACAGACGCTCATCAAATCTCATGCAGCCACAACTTAGCATTCAAGTGGCACAGTTCCATCAGGTGAAAGCAAACTGACTAACTTAACCTCTTATTGTTGGGGAGTAAGTAGAGAGAGCACTCCCACCTACTTTCTGGCTCACTGCCAACCGATTACTTTTGACTTCCTTGATTTATTGCAAGTGAGAAGTGGACAATTTTATCACTTCTGTAGGCGTACGTACAAAGTGAGTTACCTGAGGAGTACACCTGGGGTTACTTGGGAAGTGGGTGAATATATGAACAAATATACAGGCAGAACAGTAATGTAGAAATAGTTATGACATGTAGTTAAGAGAGATGCCTTCACATGATGGCACTATAAAATTTAGCTGATGATGATGATAAATGTATAGTTGATGTTTACTTCATTCCCTCACTGTGATGTTATTCCTTGTAGCCAGGTGGGATGGTTTTGCTAGAGGAGGATGAGAGCAGCCTTGAGGAGGTTGGTGTGGGTGACCTTGCCTCAGTGTTGGTAGAGGTGCGGAACAAGGACCTCACGTGGCCGGAGGAGATGAGCCAGATCACCGCCGCGTCGTCTCGTGCTCTTCGTACCCAGTCCACGCACAGTATGTTTAGAGAGCTTTCTTAAACCATATCAGTGCAAAAGGCAGATGGAGCCAGGATGCCGTGGACTTGAATGATGAATGAATGGAAGTGTGGCCCATTGAATTCGTCATACTTTGGTGGTCTAGACACTGCTACTCCTTACCCCGTCCTAGGGTGGGAAAGGAGGTCCAGATGATGATGATTTTGATGATGGTGATAATTTCTTCTTTTTTTTCTCTAGTATTAATATGAACAGTCAAGCTATTGCTGGTTTATTTATTTATTTATTTATTTATTTATTTATTTATTACTTTTTCAAGAAAATATCAAGCATGCCTTGTTACTTAATGCTAGATACTGACAAGAACCCTCATTCTTTTCACACAATTTATCCTTTATTTGTTTGTTTGTTTGTCATTTTTTGTTAGGAATTTTAATTAATGTTAGTGTTCAGTCTCGCTGCCTCATTTCACCCCTAACAGGTGTAAAGGAGAAGGGTGTAACTGGACTGAACAACCTGGGTAATACGTGTTTCCTGAATGCGGCGCTGCAGTGCTGCTCCAACACATACCCCCTCACCACGTACTTCATCAGCAACATGCATCTGTATGAGCTGAACCTTGACAACCCGTGTGGCTCCAAGGGTCATATGGCACGGCAGTACGGCAACCTCATGCAGGAGCTCTGGGCAGGTGGTGCACGCACTGTGGCACCTCTCAAACTAAGGGTAGGGTCAATTGCAGTTTTGTTTTCAGTAGATTAGTTACATTTATGTAACCATATTATTAGATTTTTTGGGGGGGCATGAGTGTGGCTGTGGGAGTAGGAATAAAATTGTCATCTTGATCATGTATGCTGAGTTGTAACAATAGATTAACACTAGGATATGATGCTAGTCATGAAGGAATGTTGTGGAGTGGCTGTAAAGCTGTAGCATTGTTTTTTCTCTCCATCAGTTACATGAAATAAATTCATATTAATGCACAAAAAACAAGATTATGTTAACCTGTTTTTCCCATCCACCCCTATAGTGGACTATAGGGAAGTACAGCGGTAACTTCACTGGGTTCCAACAACACGACTCACAGGAGTTGCTGGCTTTCCTCTTAGATGGCCTACATGAGGACCTCAACCGCGTCCACAACAAACCCTACGTCGAACTGAAAGACTCAGAGGGACGGCCAGACACACTTGTGGCACAGGAGGTGAGTGGCTAGAGTTGGATTAGTAGATGGTGTTACTTTTGGTTGGGGTAAATTTGGTTCCAGGCAGTTATGGCACCTATTGCAAATCTCAGTGGAGAAGAGGAGATACAGATAGTGAAAGGAAAGTTGATCTACAAGGACGTACTTGCCAGTCTTTGACTTGATCCACATTTTGCCAGTGAGGAAAGCTGCACTTATTCTAAAAAGAAAAGTAGAGTGGTGCAGAAGAAGTGATTAATGGTTATTGGGCGAGTTGGGAGATGTTTTTGTCATGTCACTGGATAAACTCAGACTGGGCCACACAGGGAAATCTGTTCTTCTGTTCTTGTTAAATTACCCATCTCTGTAAAGCAGTCCACCTATATAGTCACTGAGAAACTAGTCAATTCTTCTGGTTTCAGGCATGGGAGAATCATATCCTACGCAACAAGTCCATCATAGTGGATCTGTTCCATGGCCAGCTGAAGAGCAAAGTGACGTGTCGAGTGTGTGGCAACGAGAGCGCCCGCTTTGACCCCTTCACCTACCTCACACTCCAACTACCCATGGAGAGCTTTGTGCACCTTGAAGTTATAGGTAAGGGTGAAAGGAGTGGTGGGGGACCAAGGATGAGATAGGCTGGAAAGATTTATCAGGAAGGGCTGTGTGTGTTGCCAGAGACATTAGACCACCTCTGTACCAACTCAGTTCAGATTATATTGTACTTGCAGTGGTGAGGCTTGATGGCAGCGTGCCAGTGAAGTATGGGCTGCGGCTGAACAGCGACAGTCGATACTATGACGTGAAGCAGCACCTACATGTCCTCACCAGCATCCCACCACACCAAATTATGCTCAGTGAACTTGCCAATGCTCAGATTAAGGTAATCCATATTAGTCTTATGTAGTTGCTCATTCTTCCAACCTGCACCATTGTGCAAAGACAGTACTATCTCCCAGTTGTTGATGGACTGCTAGGGATAGGGGAGTTGAGGAATATTTTTATAATTAGGCTGCAGATCCCATTGACTATATAAATGTAACTCATGGAGGGCACCCCTCTTCAGCACCTGGCTGACAGTAAAGACTAACATGTTTAATGCCAAGCCAAATTCTGGCCAGTGAATGCAAGAAACCCTTTAGAAATTTATGGGATAAATTTATATTGACACTTAAGCTATGCAACACTTGCAGTACGTCCTGAGTGACGAAGGTCGTGTACGAGGGGCCAGCTCAGGTGTGGCACTCTTTGCGTACGAGTTGCCATCTTCACCTCCATCCAGCAGCCAGAGTGAGGTGCGGTCAGCCACTCGCAGTGCACGGGATCGCTCGGCCTTCTCTCACATTCAGCGCTCTACTCACCACAGCTCACCATGTCTCAGAGGTAATGCTACTTCTCTCACAGCAACATCCAAATTACTACTTTGATGTTTAGGGACCTTGAGGTACACTGCTTTAGTCCAGTGCTTTTAACCACTTCAGTACCTGATGCCTACTGCATATTGCAGATCTACTCCATGTTCTCCTAAGGGCACACACAAGCACAAGATAATTGTTTGTTTGTTTGTTTGTTTTTAAAATTGTTATTCTGGTTAAATAAGGTAGAATTGGGAGAAGATGCCATGAAGTGCTTAGCTGCAGAGTTCATCTCTGAATCCTGGGCTTTTGAGCCTGTGACAGGTTATTTATTCAGTGTCCACGGATACAAGGCAGATATGCCAACTTCAGCAAAAGAATTACTGTAATGCTAATGTAATGTCATCCTTCAGATGCCATCGTAAGCCCAACCCACAGCAATGGAACAACAGACAGCATCATCTCCTCACCCAGCACCCTCCAGTTCAGCCGCTCCACTCTCCAGTCTAGTCACCCGCCCTCACATCAGGTTAGTTAGTGCCTCTGAGCACGTGTTAGCCACTGTACTTATAAATGAAGGCTTCCAATTCTGTCAACCAGTCTATCTATCCATAATCTGTCTTATCTCTGTCTGTCTGTCTATCTGTCAGGCTATATGTCTCTGTATCTACCTAACTATCTGTCAGTCTGTCTGTGTCTGTCTATAAAACTGTTTGTTGTTTCTTTTTATTTATCTGTCTAACATTCTGTCTATATATCTGTCTATCCATCTGTCTATATATTTATCTGTATATGTCATTATTTATCTTTCTATCTATAGCCAGGTACCTTAATCTCGGAGGGGTGGTCACAGACAGATTGCCACCATATCATCCTGTTGTTCACCATCAGGCTGCCCTCCCTGTAACTCACTTTGCCCTTATTCATATACCTCTCCATTCATCTCTGCATCTCATCCTCAGTTTCCCTCTTCACAGACACGACACAAGCCGGATGCAGGGGTTCTTTTGCTATATCTTTATTTTAATGTTGAAATTTGACTTATGCCCTATTGTCATGCGCCTGCCTTCACTTTTGAGGCCTCAGGTGCTGTGTAGGTCAGTAATTGAATGAAAGAGGTATGATACAATCATCCCCCCCCCCCCCTTCCGGTAAACTCCATAAGTGGATGAAAGGTCTTGATGATGATGGTGATGATGATCCATATTTCCATTATGAATTAACCCCTCATGGTAGCTGGCAACATCCATGGATACTGACCAGTGCCAGTGCCATTGGTGTCCATTTAGCATGGACTGTCGATAACTGAGCATAGTATTTGAAGTGACATACAAGTGACCAGTAATAACCATCCCATTCCCTTTGATTTGCCCTACCTGTGTCACAATTAATTCTCTCGAATGCCGCCCCCTAACGTCCCAGGGATAGTTAGCTGCCCAATACAGCAGAGTAATTAAACCATCTTACTCCCACTGTGGGCTGTTAACTCACTTTCCTCTCACAGCACCAAGAGATAGACCTAAGTACACTTAGTATGAGGTTCAGCTAAATGACCCAGATGTTTAAATGATTGAACAGAACCAAGGCTGACGTAAATAAGTATGAACAAAGCCTTTTATAACAACAACAACAAAAGACAAACTGGAGCCTTGTTAATAAACTGAACCCTTGTCCTGTAAATCCATATAAAATGTCATTGTTGTGGCCCCAGGCTCATCTTGATGTGAACCCAGTGGACTGCAAGAAACCGGCCACTTCAGCCGGTCGTGCCCAGAGATCTTATATTGAGGTTATACAGGTATTGATGGTATACCTCTGTTGTGAGAGTGAGGTGCATGAGGTAAGTATGTTGTGGAATGAGAGGCTCTTCTACTGTGAGAACATAGTGGATTATTTGCGTGTTGTATCTTGTGGTGGTATGAAAGTTGTGAACGTTGATGGCTATATTGTACAGTGATCCCTTGGTTATAGCAGTTTCTGTCATCACTGCTAGATGAAAATCAGCACTCCTCCCGTTATCGTGGAGTTTTGGGCTAAAAAAAAACAGTTAATGAGCATTTGAGCTGGTCTCTGTAGACAGTGTGGGTGCAAAATCTGTGGTTTCTGATGGCTTTGAGGATTGCAAAGGTGAGGCATTACTTGAGGAGTTAACCCCAGGTTGTGGAAACCACAAACTCTTCATCCTTTTCCCTCAGAACCCCTTACCTCAAGCCCATCTCAGGTCTGTATTTGATACGTGTTTCTTACTTTTTGTGCCCTTTCCCATAATTTTCTATTGGCCTATGTGAGTTTCTGATACCATAACAGTGTATATGTATTTAGTGGGTCTAAATTGTTGTAGAAGGGAAAATGTTGGTTTACAAATCGGATGCAATTTTATTGTCACGTACTAGGCATGGCGCCAATTATGTTTGATAAACTGGGGATCACTGCAGTGTTGCTTGATAGATTTGTCTATGGGAAGAAGGGCAGTTTCTATGGAATGAATGTTGGTATGGTGTTGTTTGGATGGTGGTTTTGAATGGCTGTGGTTGGTATATATTTGTTAAGGATAGTGTTGGTTGGAGGAGATGGGGTGTTGTGCCATTTTGTAGTGTTGGAAAGTTGCTTGTTTTCTCTCATTTGTAGCCTTGGTAGGTTGTTTGCTTTTGCTGGTTGTGGTGTTGGGAGGTTGTTGTTTTTCGCAGTTTTTTTGTGTTGGGAAGTTGTTGTGTTTCTGTGTTTGTGGTAAGGGGTGGAACAACAAAGTTAAAACTGTGGGAGGGATCCCATAACAAACGAGTACGGATGAATTGTATACACGTACCTCTTACATTCATGTGGGCCTTGCTTGGGAGTACTTTTGTTTTTGATGTAAATGACCTATGTTTTTGGTCTTTGAACAACCTGCATTTGTTCATAAAGCTGTTTTTTTTTTTTTAATTGATTTCTCCATGTTTGTTGTCATCAGTGGGGACAGGCTTAATCTCAAGTAATTTATTGTTGATGAGAGAAACTGTGTATAGACAGTTCTTATTCCTTTTGTTGCCTCTTGCTACTGCCTGTAAGTGTTTACAAGACTTAGTTACCAAGTATGCAGAGATGCCACAATCATCAGTGCACTTAACTCAAACCTCCATTTCTGTACTGTGTAAGTGGTTACACTGTTATTTAAAGCATAATATGAATATTTGATGGCAACTAAGCATTATTGCAGTACTCCCTTTAAAAAAAAAGAAAAAAGAAAAAAAAAGTCAGCTTTCCTAAGCCACACAGAATTACAAACCTCCTCCACCCAACACAGCACTTCAGAAGCACATTTAAAAACACACAGCCATCCCTAAACCTCTGTCCAAATGGCATCCATCACAAATCTCTTCCAGACATTTGTCCCACAGAAACAGTCCTTTTCAGAGAAACCTGAGTGAACCTAGCAGATCTTTGTTGTGTTCACCACCCTTTATTTCAGTATCAAGAAAATATACAACTCATAAAGAGTCGGCTGTGTCCTCAATTATGTTATACTTCACACCCCATCACAGTAATCAACTTAATGCAACACACATTGACAACACAGACAGCTCATTAACTTAAAGTTACCTGTGGGAGCACCTGGTTAAAGTGTCCACTTTTATGCAGTCCATTGGATTCAGATCCAGATGAGCCTGGGGCCACAACAACAAAACAAAAAAACTAAAGCAACAAAGAGTTGCCCTTCCCTGAGTGGCATTTGTGAGCAGTAAACTACAGCCATCCCTTGGCTGTAAACCCTTATGGACCACTTACTGTAGAAATGCCTTAATCCACTGAACCACCAAGTATCCATTTGGTTATTTGGTTGCCACCCAGCACAGTAAATAGTTTCTTATGCAGAAATACACAGTTTTGTCTGTCATTAATTGTAGTCACCTGAGGGTAGCACTACTTCAAATGAGTTGATGGTGGGCATGCCATTAGACAAAGTTGATAAAAATGGTATTATTTGTACACCAGGAGATGGACAATAAATACTGTTGCTGTGGGTTATAAGTTTAAAGTGTACTAGCCTTATATTGCCAAATTCTCCCTTGTTCTAAATAGGGTGTTTTTTAAAGTTCTTCAGTTATGTTTATGTCAATGTGTTTCATTCATAAAGGCCCCAACATGCTTGCATGGGTCACCTTGGTAACACATTGACAATTTTGCATGTTGCTTGATCTCTAGCAGCCTCTTTTTTTTCGGTCTTTTATCCCTGAGATCACACCCCTTGTCCCAGGTCTTTTTCGGCTACCCTCAGCCCTTACACCTCTCACCTTCCACACCCATTTGTCATTGTTCATCCTCTGCAGGTGCTCATACCATCTGACTCTGCCTTTTCTCATCACAACACTACTACATTCAAGTCTCATCCTTCCTCTCAACTCTTCATTCACAATCCAAACCCCCCCAGGCCTATCATTCAGTAGATAGCTAATTTATTTTGTGTGTGCAAAGGAGTCAGCCAATATCAAAGGAGCAGAGGACAGCACCAGTACCCACTCAAAGAATGCTGTTAGTAAGGAAACCAACATCAGTGACAACAAGGAGAGTCACAGCCTGAGTAGCACCAGCAGCACCAGCAGCAGCCTGGTGTCCTCCGAGGGGCCCCTCACTGCCTCATTATCCTCCTCCATACAGCACGACAATGATCTCCATAACACGCAGAAGGGCTTCATCATCGCCTTCCACAGAAAAATGGTATGACTTGAGGTGTTGGTGTTTTGTTGCTAGAGGTGTGGTAAAAGAAAAAAGAGAGAGAGAGAGAGAGATACAGGCATACCCAGTATGAACTTTTCTTTTTTCTTTTCCCCTAGCACTGATCTATGGGATATAAGCTGCAAAAGGATGAAAATTTAGGCCGTTCAGTAGAAGAACTATAATACCTGTATGGATTTTTATTTGATCTGAAGTCTGACTGCCATTATTAAGTGTGTGTGTGTTTGGTGGGGGGGGGGATTCTGAATTCTAGTTGTTTTGTTGCACATTGTTCAGTTAATAATGTACCAACTGAAATGGAGTAATTTGAACTGCTAATACTGAAGCATAAACAGTTTTAAAATATGTTGCATCCAGTATATGAACTGCCAGTAATGAAGTATACATATATTTTTAAAATTTATGTATGTACTGTATATACGTATATATTTTTTTTATGTTTCCGACTCTGGGCATAGGCTTCACAGCCTGCTATCAAGGCCTAGCAGTCCTCTTACATACCATACACCACTACATGTCACTGATAGTGCCATTCTGAAGTCTGTTCATTCTTTTAAAATATATATTTGTACTGTAGCAGCCGTGGCTCAGTGGGTTAGAGCGCTCCGCTCTGGCCGTAGGGTCGGAGGATCGAATCCACCCAAGGGTCATTGGTAGACATCAGGAAGGGCATCCGGTCATAAAATGCTACACGCTCCAATCCAAAAAGGCCGACGCATGCAAGCATGCTGCAGCCTTCAAAAACGAAACGAAACGATATTTGTACTGTATATGAACTGTCAGTACTAAAGCATGTGCACACTTTAAAAACTTATGTGTGTACTGTATGTAAACTGCCAATTATAAAGCTTTTTTTTTTTCCCCCCACTCCATAGATGAGACAAGAGGTGTACTTCCTGTCCTCACAAAAGACACGACCCAGTTTATTTGGCCTTCCGCTGGTTGTTCCGTGTAGTGCCGGTACCACACACCAGGTCAGTTGCCAGCATTTTTATTTATTTAATTTTACTGCTATTGTTTGAATGGTGGATGAGTAAGAGTGTGGCCTACTCGCTTGTGCAGATATATATATTTTTTTCATTTTCCTACCTCACCCCATTCAGGAGTGGAAAAATAGGAAATGGACGATGTGATAATGATGAAAAAACTAAAAAATTATATGCCAGTTTTCTTCCTCCATTTTTTTTTCACTTCTCTATACCCATTTTTTTTCTTCCTCTGTAAGTGTATATTGTGTGTATCCATGTACAGTATCACTGTGTATCTGTTACTATATCTATCTGGTTTGTTCTCTTCTGTTTTCTCTGTGTATGTGTTATGTGTTTATCCATCTATCACTCAATTATCTGTTTGTTAATGGCCTTGTAACTTGGGTGTTGTGTGTCTCCCCATTCAGGACCTGTACCAGGGTGTGTGGACGCAGGTGTCACGGTTGGTGTCGCCTCTCCCACCCTCAGAGTCTGCCATGCCCAACCATGCCCAAGACTGGTCAGTGCTTTTATTGTGTACTGAATCATCAATCTTTTTGCTATGAGGGAAGGGATCTTTTTAAGGAAGAGAAGTCATTAGTATTGTACATCTCTGTGTTTAGGTGGGATGGCTGTTATGCTGAAGCAGTTCATATAATTCATGTTTGGGGATGCTCATGTTTTTTTGGTGAAGGTGGTTCATACGTGTGACGAGTGCAGTTAATTGTTTTTGTTAAGGGTTTGTTCTGTGTATGTTCAACATTTTCATGTTTTTTTCATGATATGGAGGTCCAGTTTAGGCTGACTTAGTGTATTTACTTATAGTACACATGTGTTTATGTTGTTATATAGGAGTAAGATGTAGTGGTGCTGTAGGCTGTCACACATTATTTTTATTAATGTGGTCACTTGGAATAAACTCCTGGATTAGACATATGGCAGTTGAGAGAAATCTTCATAAGCATACTGACAGGTAAGCAAGCCTCTTAACTAAGGGAGATAAAGTGAATAAATAGGAGTTGATTCAGTGTTCCAGATATACACACTTAAAAAAGGAGGACATCAATAAAAATGTGAATCAATACTAACTTGTAACTGCTGTGTGCCTTCTTGCTGTAAGGTTTTCTGTAGATAAAAATTTGTCATGACTAAGTAGTTTAGTCTTGGGCTTGTATGCTATGTTTGGGACAGTAAAGGAATGGCTGAGAGAGAGTATATAAAGTAAACAGAAATTTGTGACTGTGTTCTATTGTGATGGTGTTGTCATGCTGTGTTTCAGTGATGACTCCCTAGGGTATGAGTTCCCGTTTGTGCTGCGTGCTGTGGAGCGGGAGGGTCTGCAGTGTGCTTGGTGCCCCTGGTATAAGTTCTGTCGAGGCTGCCACCTGCCGTGTGACCAGGAAATCTTCAGCCCTGCTGCTGCCTTCCTTGCCATTGACTGGGACCCCACTGCACTGCACCTCAGATACCAGACGGCGCTAGAGAGGGTGGGTCATATATGTTATTTCCAGCACTTTATTGTGGATCATATTCTTTTCTTTTGTACATGTTATATGGCTGTTACACTTTTCTTTTTGCCTAATTAATTGTTTACACTTGCATATTTTTTGAGTCAGTACTAATACAAGAAGACTAACTAGTTCATTGTTTGTGCTTCCTTTTACAGACATTAATGCCATGTGTGTTCACCGTATGTGCTTTTGTGTTCTCTTTCATTTGCTTAGTTTTAAAATAACCTATAGACATTACCCATTTACTATTTCTTATAAAAAATTGCAGACAGTGCTTTTAGTATGTGGTGCAGAGCTCCATGGTTACTGGTACTAATAATCTGATGTGTTGTTGATATTTTTTTTTTTCTTAGGAATTATTCAACATTTTTTTTTTTCCCCCAAGTGAAGAAAATATGATGCAAGTGAATATGTTTATATGTAACTGTAGAGTATGACTGTGATAATATGAGTCAGATAATGCACAGCTGTTGTTTTGAGGAAAGAGGTAGGAAGATCAGTCTTGACATAATTAATTTCTAGTTGGACATAACTTGGCTTGATTTATTAGTATTGGTTGCAGAACAAGAATGTTGAGTTTAGAAAAGTTGCATTCTCATGTATTTTGAGTTTCATAAATTTAATCTCTTTGTTGTTCAGTTTCAAGTATTATGATTTTGTAATTATACATTGATCATTTCCTTTCCCTGTGTCCCAGGTATTTGTGGAACACAGCAGCGTAGATGAGATGCGACGGAGACATGTGGAACCAATAGCGCTGTCAGACTGCTTGGAGGCCTTCTGCTCGGAGGAAACACTTGAGTATTCCTGTGACAAGTGTAAAAAGGTCCAGCAGGCTGCCAAGAAACTCCAGATTTGGCGACTCCCACCCATTTTGGTCAGTGCAGCAGAATCTCTCACTTATTTGTGTGGGAATGGGGGAAAAAAATAGGTGGACGATTTTCCACAATCTCACCCTAATGTAAACGAGAACAGAAGATCATCATCATCATCTGGACCTCCTTTCCCACCCTAGGGCAGGGTGATGAGTAGCAATGTCCAGACAGCCCAAATTTGCCCAATCCAATGGGCCACACTTCATTCACTCATCATTCAGGCCCCTGGGATCCTTATTCTATTGGATACGCCAAAAACATTCACTACGTTCTGTAGCTTCAGATAAACATATCCGATAGAGTCGGATATTTCTTTGCTTGTGAAGTAGGTTTAAAATTTTCAGAAGTGATCAGGTAAAAGATGTGTTGCCTTTCTGACTGGCAGTATGTTATAGTTTCCAACCTTTGTTTTTATCTTTGGCAAGTTTTGGATCCTAGCCATCTTATATTTTAGTGGGCAGTAGAGTTATGATAGTAGTGATAATGATGACAATGATGATTCTTGTTTCATAATTAATGAATGTCACCACATCACATATCACCTCATTAGCCCCTTCAGTGCAGTGATATATTTTTTAATTCTGTTTTTGTTTGATGTATTTTTATTCAATTTTTGCTTCATGTCTTTTAAAATCTATTCTTACTTGATCTGTTTTTGTATTTTATTGTTTCATGTATTTTTAAATCTATTCTTACTTGATGTATTTTGTATTCTGTTTTTATTTGATGTATTTGTAGTATCTTCTTGCTCTCTCTTAAAGTCAGCTAAGTTTTTTTTCTTTTTTTCCTTCTTGTTCTTCTGAAGCTGTTTGATAATGCCTTCATTAATCACTTTACTTCTGGAGTTTATTCCTACATTTTACTAAAATTGTTTTTATGTTAGCAAAAAGTAACATAAAAGACATCATCATAGTGAGGAAGTTAATGTATCATTGTTTTGCAGATTGTGCACCTGAAGCGGTTCCAGTTTGTTGGCAACAAGTGGACCAAGAGTCAGAAAATAGTAACGTTCCCCCTGCGAGACTTTGACCCCACTGAGTACCTTGCCTCAGTGCCCCGCCAGACCATATACATGCACCGCGCTGAGCTGCAGGGGGTTGATCCAGCCACTTACGTCGCCAGCCTCTCTGATAAAGATAATATCTTTCTTGAGATGGTCCCAGAGAATAGGGTAAGTGTGTTACTAAAACAGACGAAGTCTGGGGAAGCTGAGTGCTTTCACTTAATGATTGCAATGTTGGAAATACCTTGTTCAGTATTTGTTTACCATGTTCATCCTATACTTGGTAGTGTTTAACATCACCATGTAGGTAACTTGATGATCATAAAACTTAACAGTAGCATGGGGAGTTTTGTAGTGTAACTCCAAAAATGTGTTATATACAAATTAATAATATTGGAATTGGGTATTGATTTTATTATATTGTATTTCTGATCATGGTAACAAAGTATCACACATCGTTCCTTTCTTATAATAGATACTAACTTCAAGTTATTGGTGCTCGATCACTGTTGCAGATTATTGAACACATCAAGGGCAAGTTTGACGAGGAATCCCTGTACAAAAGTGGAAAGCCCTCCATGAATGGCTCCATCAATGGCAGTTTGTTAAGCACCAATGCCTGGTAAGTTATGAAGGTGTTGTCACTGAAGTATTGATACCTGTGATTCATTTTATCTGAGGTATTATTAGAGAAAAATAGAGCCTTGATGATGATGATGATATTTTGCCATTAGCAGTTCCGGTTCTGGTACACCACGTGAGGGTTCCACTGGGATATGGGGTGAGGGTGGTGGGGGTGGCGGGCATCGGCGGATGAGGAATGGGTCAGTGCTGTACGGTGACACCCTCCAGGACTTTCACCAGCACCGTCTTGAGGAAGGTTATGACCCTCTCGACCTCAAGTACAGCCTTTATGCCATTGCTGTGAGTACCTTCCTGACACATTTCACTTGTTAGCAAGTAGTATACAGTAATCTCTCTACTTTCCGGACAACCACTATCCGGTTACCTCAGTGTTCTGACATCGTAGGCTGGTGGTCGAAACCCCAAAATGCCCAGAAATTGGGGGGAAAAAAGGAAAAAGGAAAAAAATCCCTTTTTTTGGACCGCATCAGTTTGAATTTCCCGCGCGCACCGACTGGCTTCCTTCCCGCGCTCTCCCCCTCCTGTTAGCTTTCTCTCAACCCCCGTGAAATGTGGACAGTTGTCAGATCGTTTGCAGTATTTTCGTTCTTGTTTAAACAATCATAATTCACAGTGCTAAGGATTAAGTGTAGTTAAACACTGGATTACTGGACATGCTTCAAGAGCAATTATGACCACTGTAAAAACCTTAGGGGTGGGGGTAATATTCGTTAACAATGATCATGGAGTGGTAGGTGGTGGCGACCATCATCCACTCACTTGATGTAGTGCTGCCTACTTCTTCCTTAGCCTTTATCATTCTTTTTCTGTGCCTGCCCTCCTCTCTTCGTATTTCTCCCATCTTTCCTGTCACTTCTTATTGCTTTTCTTTCCTTTTCAGGTGGCTTTACATTGAGTGACAAGCCAAATGGTTTCCTGTAAGCCAAGAAACCATTTACAACACAGGGTGGTAACCATATAACCAAACCACACGTGCTCCCTACGTGTCAGTAAGTGGGTTGGTGGAGGGTTAGTGCCCCTCCCTGTAAAACGAATAACTCAAAGTCAAATGGCCACCCCTTACGGGATTGTGGCGTCTGGCAATAGATAGAGATAGATAGAATGATCATGGACATGTGAGTATACTGTCAACTGCTAAATATTTCCATAATCACTTCTAAATCCTCATTCTCTGGTTACATTTTATTTACTTCATGCTTTGTGTCCCATATTTGAGTGCACAGGCTGTGAAAGAGGTGATTTTCTCAGTGATTACCATGTCTCTTACTTATATTCACTATCTAGTCATTGGTGAACATTTTTGCCCTACACACCTCTAAACCATAATTTTTCTGGTTACATTTTATTTACTTCATGCTTTGTGTCCCATATTTGAGTGCACAGGCTGTGAAAGAGGTGATTTTCTCAGTGATTACCATGTCTCTTACGTACATTCACAATCTAGTCACCTGGTGAACATTTTTGCCCAAATCACCTCTAAGTCATAATTTTCTGGTAACAGTTTATTTATTTGATGCTTTGTATCCCATATATTAATGCATAAGATGTGAGAAATTATGATTTTCATAGTGATTTCCACATCCGTTACTTACACTAAACTGCCAGCTCGTGAACACCTATGCCTTACATACCTCAAATTCATCATTTTTTGGTTAAAATTCGATTAATTCTTGCTTTGTGTCCATTATCTATGTGAATGGGGTCTTAAATAAGTGCTATGCATGTCTGGTAGGGAGGTAGGTAGGTGGTTTTCTGATTTAGGTTAGGTTAGGTTACAGTCAAGAATGACCGGTGTTGTTGGTGAACAGTGAACACCTTTGCCATACCTAACTCTTTTTCTGGTAACAAGTTATTTATTTGATGCTTTTTATCCCATATTGTAGTGCATAAAATGTGAGAAATGATGATTTTCATAGTGATTGCCACGTCCATTACTTACACTAAGCTGCCATCTCGTGAACACCTATGTCTTACTTACCTCAAATTCATCATTTTTGAGTTAAAATTCAACGATTTCATGCTTTGTGTTCATTATTTAATGCATACTATGTGAGAAAGGGTGATTTTCATAGTTATTTCCATGTCTGATACTTACTTACACTTGCTGGCAAGTTGTGAGCACCTATGCCTTACTCACCTCTAAATCATCATTTTTTGGTTAAAATTAAATTAATTCATGCTTTGTGTGCATTATTTATGTGAAAGAGGACTTAAATAAGTGCTATGCATGTCCGGTAGGGAGGTAGGTAGGTGGTTTTCTGATTTAGGTTAGGTTAGGTTAGGGTCATGAATGACCAGTGCTGGAGCTTCAGGGCCAGTATCCGGGCAAGACCGCTTTCTGGTCATGTCTTTGGCTCTATTACGTCTGATAGTGGGAAGATTACTGTATTATTATTATTATTATTGTTTTCACTACTATTATTTTATTATAATTTTTATTATTATTATTATTGGTCAGTTTTATTATTATTTCATATTTCCTGCAATTGTTCCCAGTAGCTGTGTGACTTGCTTTTATCTCTGTTAGTATCACAGGCGTTAAGCATTTCATTGTGGTGTCATATCGTATTGTGTGTCGGCTGCTGCCGTATGTATGGATCCTCTTCACCCCTGTTAACTCCTTCAGTATGAGAGTATACTGCTCTGTAATATGTGTTTTAGTCTTAGTGCTGGTGCTGGAGAGATGCCTTCATGTGGTGGCACTGATATGAGCTGATGGTGTAGCTTCCTGGTTACACAAACATCTCTCAACTCCCTCCTTAGGCCTATCCCCCTAAAAGTTTAGAAGGAGGGTGGACTGGTGAATATGAACAGTACCGTACTCTGTAGTCCACTGAGTTCATACTCAAATGAACCTGGGACCACAACTATTATCTGTACTACTACTACTGCTATTGCTAATACTACTAGCCTTACTGCTACCAGACAGTGCTATTGAACTTAGGGCAGCCCTATGGTAGGGAAGGAATTATTGAAGGGTGAATTTGATCTATTCCTTTTGAAAAATCTCTACTGAGCTGAGATCTGTAGGTGGCAAAAGTAAGATTAAAATGGTTAAAGAATGATCAGTTGATTAGGTTATTGATGATGATGATGATTGACTAATAACGGGTGTTGATGACAATACATAGCAGTCCAGAAATAGCACTCTGCTTGAAACTCACTGTGCACTATCATATGTGTTATGGACATGGCTCAGCCTGCTGGTGTAGGTGAGGGTGTGGCAGTGGTTGGAGTTAATGAATAAATGACGCAGGACAGACATTGACAATTCTAACTGAACCATCCCCCAGCAATTATCCAGCAGAGTTAAGAGTGGTGTTGTATAAAGACCATTGCATAGACTGTATATATATATATATATTTATAATACATATATCAATGTTGTATGGTGGCTGACCCATTGTTTTGTGTGTCACAGTGCCACACGGGCATCATGGAGGGCGGCCACTACGTGTGTTATGCCAAGAATCCTCAGGGCAAGTGGATATGCTTCAATGACAGCAGCTGCAAGGTAACAGTGTCTCGAATATGCCCAACCTTCTTCATCAGTTTCATTTAATGCACCTCAGAAACTACACATTAGCTTCATTTAATTGTTTTGTTTATAAATCCTCCATCGTGTTTGCATGCGTCGGCCTTGGTCACCTGATGGCAGCTCTCCACACTGCTGTATCTGTAGCAGTCTCTCTAATCAGTCCTTTATTCCTGAGGTCACACACAATGACCTCATCTATACAGAAACTATACGTTGGCTTCATTAAATGCACTACAGACTCCCAGATCCGAACATCTGATTTCCAAAAACCACCACTTAAAAAAGAAAACAACAAAAAAATCATGGTGTAGAGGGGTATTAATATCACATGTCCTTACACAGTCAATGCATATTTGAAGACAGTGTTATTTTTTAGACATGTATAAGAGCAGATGGTAAAATATTAATATAAGATACATCATTGTATTTACTGTTCTCAAGACTTTAGACTATTTATTACATAATTTTCTCATAGTTATTATTATGATTCCACTTTCCAACATACTTCTTTTTCTTGTGAAGCCTTTGGAAACAAGCATTTTGGATTTGAGAGTTTGAACTGTATTTGACAGTACCCACAAGACTGACACCGTTTCAAACCCACGCAGGAAGTGAGTGAGTCGCAGATTGACCTCAATTCAGCCTACATGCTTTTCTACCAACGAGACGGCCTGAGCGTGGAGAAATACTTGCCCAGTGTGGAGGGAAAGGTGCCATACCCCAAGGAAATGGATGAGGAGAGTGAGGCAGAGTACAAGAAACAGTGTGTTATTATGTAAGGTGGCTTGCGTTGGAGGAGGAGGAATGTGTACTGTGAAGATGGTGGTTATTGTTTTGATTGGAGTGACTATTCATGTAGAGGGAATAATTCATGATTATACAGGTTAAATGAATGGTGATATTGTACATGTAGATGACATTGTGAGTCAAGAAAATCAAGAGTAAGTGTGAAGTTTTAAAAGTAGAATGGCAGTGGTTTAAACTGTGATGAAATTATGGTATGAATTCTTCCTCAAAGGGAGAGCAATAATGTATTGTCAGACCAGAATGTATAGTGTTATATTTAGGTGGAATTTCATGGGATTTGGGTAATGTGCAATTATTTAAAAGAAGTTCCTGCAGTTATGTGGAAATAAAGACAGAGTAAAGTGTTTTTTGGGGTGATGGTGAATGTGGAAACTGAGGAGTGTGGAGATGTCACTCTAACTACCTGAAGGGGTTAGTGCAGTGTGAGCCTAATCTCGTATGAAGTTTTGAATACTCTTATTGTGTTGTACTCATGGGGTGAGATTCTTGAACATATTTATGACCATTTCCTTGTCAGAACTTTGATTTGTTTTTACAGGAAGAACTGCAGTAGAGAACCAGGAAGAAATTCTGTTGTCCCTTCCCTTTTTCCAGTTTAACAACGAGGTACTTTTGTATTTTTTTTTTTTTTTTTTTTTTTTTTTTTTTTTTTTTTTTTTTTTTTTAAGGAAGGACTACCGTAGAGACTCAGGAAAATATTGTGTGATCCTTTCTTTTTCCAACTTTATTGCGAGGCTTTTTTTTCTCTCATGTAGCTAATACAGTATTTGTTTTTCTGTGAACAAAAAGAGACACGGGAATGTCGTGCTTGTCCTTCCTGTGAAAGCAGATTACACGTACAACATGGATTGCATCATAAGTATTTTCATAAATTCAACCCCTGGCTTACATTGCTGCATCTCAAAATAGAACAATACTGAATATCAGCAGGTTCCATGCTTTGCTTACTCTTAACCTGCTGCAAAGGTGACCAAGGATTGTATGCTTGTCATTTAGGGAGGCTCCCAGCACCTCTTCCTTAGCCATTTATTTTTGCATACTACTGTATTTTCTCATATCTTTTTGTATATAATTCATTCAGAGGATGCTAATGCTAGTATCTCATTCAATCGTTTTTTTTCCCAGCTGTCTGGACCCTACCTCGCCCCACCTTACGATGGGAAAGGAGGTCTGGATGATAATGATTGCGATGATGATGAGTAGGTAGAAAGATATTTATACATCTGCTCAGTATCCTTTTGTATATTATTCATGTCAGGGATATCAGTTTGGGAATTAATTCAGTAACAGTGAATGGAATGGTAATTGGTGATGTAATTTCTGTAAACATCTGCATGATATAATCTTAGGTGTTATTCATGCAGAGGATATTGATGTTCAGGTGATATTAATAAAAGTGAATGTAATAATAAGATATCATACACAGCATTGACTTGTGTGTAATTTATGCAAAAGATATCATATTCAAGTTATTTTAAGAACACAGGATGGAATCATACAATATTGTACGCAAAATAAATCACTTACAAAGAGGTCCTAGGTGGTCTCCTGTTTGTTATGCAAAGGATATCAATGTTGGAAGAGGTTCTAGAAAAACCCTTATCTGATGAGCATGCATGTCCAATTCCTGTAATTTTTCTCTTGATGATTGTGGTTCAGTGTGGTTATTGTGATTTGTAGCTTCTTTTCCCAGTCAGGCTGAGTGTGGCCTGCTGGGATGTGTAATTATATTGTACATTGTGTGTGGTGGTCAGACTTTTTGTGCCGTGTTGTTTTGAGGTGAAGAAGATGGTGTATGATGGAACACTTGTATCATACTTCACAAAATGCTCATCTGTCAGTACTATGTATGGTCGATTCTCCTCCGTGTGCCAGCCTGGGAACAAAATATTAGCGTAACAGAACATTAGTTTAGGCACTGTACAGGGATCAGACACAGTCTCATCTGTATGTGTTGCTTGTGTTGTTTTCCCATGTAGCATCAGAAGCATTGTACAGAAGAGTCTCGATTATACGAAGTTCATGAGACTTTAAAAACTGATTAATCAATTTTCATTTATAAAAGAATATAATAATATACGGTATTGTATGTACCTGTTCGTACGAAAATGCACTCCCATCATCATTGAAGTTGTACATGTAGTATCACATAATATACATATACAGTAATATAATATATCTCATAATATACAAGAGAATACTGTACTCAGGAATCACATATTTCAAGTGTTCAGAGGAGATTCCATGGTATAATCCAGTGACAACCCAGTGATGTAAGCCATCACCTGCCCACCAAACACCCCTCAACCTTCACCATGAAAACACATATTTCTAGGTTCTGTTTCAAAGTAAGTGCAACTCTTTTCCTCTTGTTTCCACCACTTTGGTTCACTTTGGGAGGAGCCATTGCGATGTTTGCGATATTTATCAGTGATAAATCCATAAGACTGAGCAAAGCACATCCAAACACATCATCATCATCATCCAAACCTCCTTTCCCACCCTAGGGCAGGGTGAGGAGTAGCAACGTCCAGACAGCCAAAGTCTGTCCATTTCAATGGCCACGTTTCCATTCACACATCCTTCAAGCCCTTGATCTGATAGGCCTCCCCAAAAAATCACCACATTCTGTAGCTTCACATATACCTATCTGATAGAGCCAAACACAATGTAGGCTAAATATGGTGGCCAGCCTGATACTTACCCTAGGAGAAACATTGTAAACTATTACGAATGGCTGGAAAAGAGCCCTCCAAGTTTGAAATATCGGTTGGATCTTTGATTTCTTTGGGATATTGAATTGAGAATTAATTAGCAGAACCTTTGGTTAATTGCATTTTCGGTTGAAAGATTGTCCTATAATCGAGACTTTACTGTATATAAATACACAATATCAAGGCCATAAATTTAGCATTTAAATATTGCTGTAATAGAAATCACGAACTTATTTAAAAACAGAAATCATTAATAAGACTTTTTGATGTTAACCAGCAGATCTTTAATGAAACATTATTGTATAGGTAAAGATTGTATAGCTCTTCTTTAGTTAAATATTATATAACTTTCTGTCAGTGTATTAGCAGCTGCAGTGTTTACCAGTATATCACAGCAAATTGTACGCAGCATGTATTCTTCTTATTTCAAAGATTTTGCTGTGTCAGATAAGAAGAGGTAAGCTAGTCAGACAAACAGTACAGTAATAGTATCAGTAAGCACAGTAATGCTACACTATCATTACCTGCACTCTATAGCCACACCCCAGCACTACAGAGTCAGGAAATATAAACAGTACATGAAGTGCCAAGTGTGGAAGGGCTTTGTGCCCACTAACTTGGCTTGAAATTGCCATCTTTCTTAGTTGCTGAGTTGAAGAGCTTAACTGTAGAATCTCATGTTAGTTTCAAAGAAAGCTGTGAAAAAGCTGTGGAGCTATAATGTTGTCTAATTCTGCCACTCAGCAGCATGAAATCAGCTGCAGAAGGAGAAAGGTGCCAAGTTAAGGTAAAAGAAGTATAGTGACATTCTGCCACACACAGCAACAAACTGTGAAGTAAATCTGCATAGAAGTCCTTCCCACATGGGGTTCATTGTTCTCTTTCATCTGAACTTAACATTTCAGCCATCTTTATTATGTATAAGCCAGAGAACACTGGTTATTTCGTTTGAGACTGGAGGTTTTTGACTGATTGCTTATGTTGAAAAGTAATGGGAGTGTAACAGCAGAGGTCCTTGTAGCCATATGATGAGTATAAACAGAATAAGGATAAAATAAACTAATTATAATACTGGAAAGGAAATTCAGAATGCTTAATGGAAGAAATTATAAATTGTACAGAAGAAATGAAGCATGATTATCAGGAAGGGTTATTGCAGATTATGCCATCATTATAGAAAACAGATTATGCACTCACTTCATAGCTGGATTGTATGGAAATCACATATACTGTATATTCATTCTTCTTGTCAGCTAGTGTGTAAAAAGTGTCATGTGTCAAAAATTCTCAAGCCAGTGATACCAAAGACACATGGATTATGTTTCTATTTCCTATTACTGGCTTCATGCTTGGGTGCAACAGCTTTCCACCTTCACTGTCATGTTTGATATCGGTTGTACTGCTTTGAATCTGGGTGACGTCTTCTTCTTGGCTTACTCCTGCTTCTTCCAGATGATTTTATTCAGCTTTGGAGGTGGTCTTGGATATTGAAGGGATTGAATAAGGGTAGGTCTGCTCCCTCTGGTTCATAAAGGTATTCCAGGCTTGATAAAACTACTGGTGAGATGGCAAAACTAAAATGTAAAAGATATTCCCGGGGTTAGTGGCATACCTCCAGTGCCCCAGCATTGACAGTGTTGTATTGCTTCTGCAGTATGAGAAAATATTCGACTATAGGGAGCAGAAAAGTAATAACGAACACTTAGATATTCCAGTTCATTTGTTGTCCAATCATTTTTATTCATTTGCACTGTTCCTGTTGTTTAGTTATATATCCTTATTAGGGACTTACTGTGATGCTTATACTGAAATTTTGATGGAAACTGGAAGACAAACTGGTTATTTTGAAAGTGAATGGAAAAAATGCAGAAAAAAAAAAATGTCCACATGTTGTGAATGTTGGTCTTTAATTTTGTTCCATTTCCGTACCATCAGCCTGCCTTGTCTGGTCTTTGCTTGTCAAGGGTTTACATTACTGAAGGTTGTTTGGCAGTAACTGGGCATTTCTTCACTGAATGAGTTTTAACCCATTTAACTTAGGGACAGTGTGTTTTTAATTATCTTTATGCTTTTTGACAAATTAATTCAGCTTAGGATAGACTTTTCAGACTAGTGGAAGTATATAAAGCCTTAATGAAGCCCATCAATATGAAAAGCTTCTCCCATAAGTAACATTGTGTGGTAGCAGTAAGAGTAAGCCAAAAAGTATATCACCCAGCTTAACCCCTCAGCTGCATATAGCATTCCAGAAATGCTGATTGGTAGACTGTGTCGTACTTTCCAGAAGAGCCGCATGAAATGTTGTGAAATTTTCGGCCATTTTTCGTGCCTACTGCATGCTTATGCTCGATGAGTGGGTCATGAATCGTCAGTGTGGAGCGTAAATTTTATGACTAAAATGTTATCATGTTTGGTTAGGCATAAGTGGATCAAAACACATGATGAAGGGAAAACACAACTTTTCAAACCGGTTTTCCCTCACCACGGATATACAAAATGTTTAGGGCCACTGCAGCCTGTTAAAGTGGTAAATACCGGTATGTGGATTTTTGTATAACGAGAAAAACGTGAGACTGGCAGGAATGGATGACACCTTACCCAACTGAGGCCATATATTTTACTCCTTACCTTTACTTAATCCCTTCTATATAAGAAGTCTTTTCTGGCAGTATTTATAATATAATTTAAAAAAAGAAAACTATATAGCTCAAATATAGTTAATAGGGTTTGTGTCTCCTGTATTGCAAGATTGTTTTTTATTCTGTATTACAAGAGGCCAATTCTAAACTAAAACTTGTCAGACAGTATCAAGGATTAACCTGTCACGTCCCAACTGATTTCCAACCTACGATACCATAAAATCCCGAGCATTTTTGGAAATTTTTTTTATTGGCTCGAACCTTTGCTTTTGGCGAGAAACATCGAAAATTCATAGAGAAATCGCGATCCTGTGCTTTAAAATGTTGATACAGGTGTCATGCAACCTTACGTTTTCCTTCTTTTTCAGGGTACCTGGCTAAAGAAAACGAACTATGGAAGGGTTAACTAATTCAAGCCACTTTCAATTACGTATTTTTTAATGTATTTGGTACGAATTTATGTGTAGTAACAGACTATATTGGTTTTCACACATTTATATAGGCAATAGAAGTATTGTTCAGTCACCAAACACATCCACATATGGCACCTTCCTTTATGACATTACCACCTCATCACTTCTGTTTTTTTCTTGCTCTAGCTTCTTTATTTCTTTGTCCTCCACCTCAGGAATCACTTTCACCATGAATTTCGTCATTGGAAACCGTGGGGCAACATACCTTTACTGGCTAGGATACTGCTAACAGGTGAATTGCCCAGTGTGATGGGAGGGGGGGAGGGGTTAGGTGGGGCCAGGCAGTATCCCCACTTGACAGCATGTAGAGGAAGGTCTCCCACATATGCCTACCAAAAATCACCCATGAAACTTGAAAATTGTGCAGATTATGACCCTTGCAATAGTGCGACGTACCCATACGTCGATGGGTGTAGCTGTGATGAAACATCGCGACGTACCCATACGTCGATGGGATTCCTTGGGTTAACATAAAAAAAGATGTCATGGCATAGAAAGGGCTATAATATTCATGTCTTACCCAGCAATATCTTTACTTCATGATAGCAGAGTACATCACGTCTTGTTGTTTACTCTTGCCTCTGTTTACTTTCATGCTTGTGAAATGTTGCAGTGCTCACAGTTGTACTAAGTTGATGACTACTTACAATCATGTGTGTGGACGTTAGCTTCCATTTGATGATAATGACTTATGGACTACGGTGGAATCAAATTAATATCTGCCAGTTTTGAGGCTTCATTTAATTTCTGCCATTTTTCTGTTCATCATGGTGCCTTTGCTTTCCGTCGTCTGTGTGATTGTTGCGCAACCTCCCCACCTTTATTCCTCAGCCTTATCTTACTTCATATCATTGTATAATTGTGAATATTATTGCTTACTAACCTAAAGTCTTATGTTTATCAGGTATAAATTATTCATGTTTCTTAAGAGTATATGTCATATAGTTGTGTTTGTACAGATTTTCTGTTGCCTGTGTGCCACCTTATTTTCAGGTGTATTGTAAACCATTCAACACTACAGACCTAGTGGTGGTAGTAGTCCCAGGTTTGTTTGAAATACTCAGTGGACTGTAGATTTGAGTTGCCATTCTACTGTAATCCACCATCCTCCTTTTGGGGGACAGGGAAGTAGTTGAAGTTCATTTGTTTAACCAGACAGTTAAGCAATGTGGTTATATTGCTGCCATCACATGAAGGCATCTATCTTCAGCACAGACCTGGTAAAGTAATTATAACATGTACTTCAGATTTGCTCAGATTTTTTGCCCATCCTGTTGCTATTAAAGATGCCACCATCAGTTGGTCATTTGCAAGTTTGGGGGTACAAGGAAGTTGAAAATATATAACATTAATAATTTTTGTAGTATCAATATAATCATATTTGGAACAGTTAAACATATGAAAATAGCCTTGACCTGATATCCAATGCCTAGTGAACAGTTTTATGCTTCAATTTTGCTGTTATTAGTTAAGGAAAATAGTAAGCAGTTTCTCAGGTACTTTGAGTTGGACAGTCTTCAGTATTGTACTTTCCTTATTTAGGGCTGAGTCAAAGCATAACATTATTCAGGAAGTACTTCATATTATATCAAAGTTGATGTGATATTTTTTTATTTTTACCACAGTTTATGTTAATATGAAAATTAACGATGTTGATATTGAGGGCGCTCACCATCCACTCACATGATGTAGTGCTGCTCTCGGGTGTCTACTCTTTTCTCTCCTCCATCCTTCTTTCCTTCAATCCTCTTCTGTCTTTCTTTCCTTCATTCTTTCCTTGTCCTTCTGCCTACGGGTGACTTTACACTCCCTCTTCTGTCTTTTTTTCCTTCGTTCTTTCCTTGTCCTTCTGCCTGTGGGTGACTCTACATTAAGTGACAAGCCAAATGGTTTCCTGTACACCAGGAAACCATTTACTATGCTGGGTGGTAACCATATAACCAAATTATGGCACCTAATGGTTTAGTGGGTAATTAAGGTGCTTCAATCGGATTGAGCCGGTGAAGGTTTATATCCACGGGGTGGTTTGCGTTTATTACTCACGTAATGCCACTCAGGGATGAGTGAGGTTGGTCACTCTCATCTTAAATGTCAGGACCAACTTGCCTAGCCCCGGGTGACATAGGGTTGGATAATGGATGGATATCTTCAACTTTTGTTGCCAAAAACTTGCCAGTGGCCAGTTTTGTACAGTACTGGATTGTGGTAAACTCAGAGTAACTTAACACTGCTCAGTATTGTATATGCCTCTACTCAGTTATATTGAATGGTTCTTCACATGTTGCACACTGGTAAAGTTCTCTATAATCAGGCACCTGGATAAATGTTGTGGCCCATCTGTTTTGTCCATATCATATTCTTCTTACTTAGAGGTATAGCTGAGATTTTGTAATTTTATTACTGTATGTAGTTTTAGTAGAAAAT